>JAFVLL020038727.1:0-52871 GCA_021397915.2 Tor tambroides
ATATCCTCCATGAAGGCATTTCATATACAGTATAACAGTGCACAGACGGTAATGCACAGGGCGGGAGGTCCCAAGTCAACAGTTCTACAGCGTAACACAAATGCACAGACGGAAACTGCTCCGGTCACTGAGTGTTGCGCAGCTGGTTGTACACGTGCTCCAGGATCTGTGCGTACGCCTGGTCTTTGGGTGCGTGGCCACTCAGAGAAGCCTGAGGATAACAGAAAATGAGCATTTCTTCAAATGCTAGTCAGACATATAATCACGCTTTGCTGTGAGATTTTGTTAAATGTACCAACTATGCATAATAGGTAGAGACAACTTTAAGACATTTGCGGTTGATTTTTCTGAAAAGTGTTTACTTAAGTATGGAAGCCCATTTCCACCACAAAATAAAAAATATATGAAAAAGCAATTTTTCTCACAATTCTGAGTTTACATCTCGCAATTCTGTTTTTTTGTTTCTGCCACGTAATAAAACAAAAAGGTGATGACTTTATCTCAGTTTTTTTTCTTGTAATTGCACATTTATATCTCGCAATTTTGAGTTTATAACTTGTAATTCTGCATTTGTATCTCACAATTCTGAGTTTTATCTCACTATTCTACATTTATATCTCGCAATTTTGACTTTTTTTCTCAGAACTGCATGAAAACAGTCTGAATTGTGAGATGAAATCACAATTAACTTATTTTTTTATCCTGTAGCGGAAAGAAGCTATCAGTAATTAAAGGAATAGTTTACCCAAAAATGAAAATTTTGTCATCATTATTTCACCCCATGTCTTTCCAAACCTGTTTAAGTTTCTTTCTCATGTTCAACACAAAAGAAGATGGTCCCCACTGACTTCCAAAGTAGGGAAAGAAATATTATGGAAGTCAATGGGGACCATCAACTGTTTGATTACCATCATTCTTCAAAATATCTTCTTTTATGTTCAACATGAGAAGGAAACGAGATGAGGGTGAGTAAATGATGACAAAATTTTCATTTTTGGGTGAACTATCCCTTTAAGTCTGTGCATATGCATTTTAAAGTTTTGATTTCAGACTAAAGCAATAATTTCTCGTTAAAATGTCAAATAAAACCTTTAGTCCTCCTGAAATGATACCAGTTTTTCTGAAGTCGATGCTATCAAAACATCCCAGTCTGACATAGCAACACTGGCTCTTATGTGAGTTTGAACAATCCCCTTTGTTGACACAAGTGGCACTGGAATTACACATTTTACCTTTAAGAATATTCTTAATAATGTTAATTGTAAATCATGAAATTGATATTGTATTTTGTTTGTGTATGTATGAAGGAGAGCAATTATGGCAGACCTTGATTTTGTCAAGTATTGAGGTATTAGGACTCCACATCTGACTGAACTGCACAACGTCAGGAGCAGACCGATAAAACTCCACCAACAGCATCTACAAAGAGATATAAAAAAAACACATGGTTCAGTCTTAGCTTCTCAAAAGACTTTACACATCATACTAATTAATTCTACAGGATGTAATTTAGACGTTGGTTTAATCTAATCTAGATTGAGGTGTTATTTATAGCTGCAGGAAACTGATGAGACAACTAGTGAGCGATATGCTTCAAAAACGACTATTTCCGAATCACGCTGAACTGTAGGAAATTAAAATCCCTTTTTTCCCAAGATTGCATAAATGTAACATGCTAGTTATCATACCATCTCGTTGAGCACGTCTGTAGTGAGGAAATTGTCTTGCACATATGTAACCTCTACCGCCACTGGGATGCCATAATCATTGGGTCGTTGCTAAGCGGAAGAAGAAAATAAGAGCAAGCTACTATTTTGGCATCAACAGTGAAAAATTTCAGTAAATCTTCAAGAACAGTTACCTCAGGAGGGGGAACTACCCAGAATGGCGTGATGGTGGAGGCCACACCTTGGTTGCCATGGTAATAGGGTCCTGGACAAAGAAAAGAAAAGACAGAATACAGATCATTTAGTAAAAGACAGGCTGTGTTTCGTAATAATCGTCTGTGAAATCCATCACGCACCACAGATAATCCCCAGACAGGGCTGGAAACCGTTACTGCTGCCTTGTAGGCGGAGCTGGTGATCCATCTGTGAATCGATGTCCTGCAGAGACGGAAGGGCGGGGCCTCGTGGGTGACTGTGATACCATCCCACCAACGACAGCCCCCGCATGAAGAGGTTTTGGCAAATCTGAAACACAGTTAATAAGGTAAACTTCCCAGATTATGTGACTTCACTAACAAAATGTTTTTTGCAGACTAACCTCTTCTTCGACAGCTGGGGCGGCGTCTTTATCTGCCAGCCGCGTACGGCAAGGGAACGCCCTCAAGACTGTAAGCACTGAGGAACATGAAATATACATTTTGAGTGTTTCTAACCTCCAGTTTGCTGTTAGTTTGTACGGTAGTTACACACTTACACTGTGTGTTAGTGTCCCATCGGCCCCCCAAATACCCCACCACCTCACTTGTGGTCAGGTGACAGTGAAAATCCTACAAATAGAGGTGGGTGAAAAGGTTTATGCTGGCTTCAACTGTTGAATCTAATTTCATATCATCAGTATTGACTTTACTTTTTATTGTAAAATCATAAATCCATGAGCACTTCATACCATTAGCAGCAGAACGTTGCTGGACACTGCTACATTAAAAGGCTGGAAGCGGTTGATCGCAGAAAAGGCAGACAGTTCTACGAGAGTGTGAGGATCCCTGTCAAGGCAAAGACATGAACACTCAGGTACACTGCCGCTCTAATGTTTAGGGTCAGTGAGATTTTTAATGTTTTTTAAAGAAGTCTCTTATGCTCATCAAGTTGCATTTATTTGATCAAAAATACAGGAAAAAAGTAATATTCTGAAATATTATTGCAATTTAAACATAATGGTTTACTATTTTAATATACATTAAAACATAATTTATTCCTGTGATGCAAAGCTGAATTTTCAGCATCATTACTCATTACTTCATAAATCATTCTAATATGCTGATTTGTTATCAATGTTGGAAACTGCTTGGTTTTTGCTGCTTAATATTTTTTTTGGAACCTTTGATACATTTTTCAGGACTTTTTTGATGAATAAAAATTAAAACGAACAGCATTTACTTAAAGAAATCTTTTGTAATAATATACACTACCGTTCAAATGTTTGGGGTCAGTAATTTTTTTTTTTTTTAAAGAAATTAATATTTTTTTCAGCAAGGATGTGCTAAATGAATAAAAAGTGATAGTAAAGACTTGTATTGTTAGAAAAGATTTATATTTTGAATAAATGCTTTTTTTTCATCAAAGAATCCTGTAAAAAGTATCACATGTTCCAAAAAAATATTAAGCAACACAACTGTTTCCAATATTGATAATAAATCAGCATATTGTTAATAAATCAGACTGATTTCTGAAGGATCATGTGACACCTGAAGACTGGAGTAATGGATGAAAATTCAGCTTTTCATCATATAAATTATATTTTACAGTATGTTAAAATAGAAAACTGTTATTTTAAATTGTAATAATATTTATCCAAATATTTCCCCATCTTTTTGAATATATATATATATATATATATATATATATATATATATATATTTTTTTTTATAAATGTGACATGATCATTTCTAATATGCTCAAATGCTGATTTGGTGCTCAAAAACATTTTGTATTATTATCAATGTTGAAAACAGTAGTGCTGCTCAGTAAGCCATAGTTTAGAAATCAGAAATCATCATTTCTATAATGAACTACTGTGCTTTCTGTTTCCATCAGTGTTTTTCTGCCTCAAAACTCAGAATAAAACAATTAAACTTAAGGGCCTCATGCGGGTAAAACAAAGGGCAGTAAATGTCTAATAAAACTCTAAAACTGCCGTATAAAAAAGAAACATTATATTTGCAATATAACAATTACCTTGCAGCATCTCTGGTGCCAAGAGTGCAATACCTGACTGGAATTCTCTCTCTCTCTCTCCTCTGCATCAGGCTAATGTCTGGAGAAAAAAAACAAATAAACAGGAAATAAGATATATATATATATATATATATATATATATATATGAACGGGTCAAATCAACTTTACTACTGCCTTCTCAGGTGTCCTGTTTTGATATATGGAGTCTAGGTTGTTGTTTGTTTATGTAGATGACAACATCATACCGTGCAGCTCAGGTTTGGACTTTTTATTCTTGTCCTCTACTGGCATAGCTGTTTTCCCTTCCTCTTCATCATCATCTCCCATCTCATCGTCTTCTCCTTCACTTATCAGACTCTGAGGTAAACAAATCAAATCATACACAAACTGCTGGCTGCACTGTGATTGTTGTATTTATTGTAACTCATTTACCCCCTTTAAAATTCTCGGTTACTAATATATACATTTTGCAACCTCTTTCTTCTCTTTTGACTAATTCAGTTTTCCTCCATCACTCACCATGTCAGCACTGGGCTGGTATTTCTGTAGCCAGGTGGTTTTGTACTGGACCAGTTTCTGTCCCCGATAGCGCACCGAGGCCCAGCCACAGCCAGACTTCTTGGCCGGGTTCACCAGACGCTTGCAGTGTGTTGCCCAAGCACTTGGAGAGTTAAAGATCTGCCCAGTCTCCACCCAACGAATCTTCCCATCATTCAAAAGATCTCCAACAAACTTTTTACCCTGTGGAGAAACAGAGTCCTTACATCTGAGCAAAGACGCATTAAAGGCATAGTTCACCCAAAAATTCAAATTCTCTCATTATTTATTATTTAGATGCCATGCCCCGCCAAATATGATTGTTAGAAGGACGCCCATCCTAAAATTTAAAAGGAAGCTATATATTTTCATGCTTAAAGACAATTTATAGTGTGAAATATCAACATTATATGTAAAATATTATTTAGAAAATATTTATATTATGTTCCATTATTATATTTTGTTCTACACACTATAGTACTGTACTATTTATTTAAATCCAATGTTTTATGTAAATATATTTATTTTAAAACATTTTTATTTTTAATCATTTTATTTTAATCTATTTTTTTTCCTCTTTTTTTCTGTGACGTTTATACAGACCCCCCAGTACTCTCTCGACCCATTTTTAACTAGCTTTGGGTGAACAGATTTTCATTTATTTGTGAACTATTTCTTTAATAATGTAAGATGTAAGTGGTAATAGCCCTAATGATGTAATTTCTGACAGTACCAAGTAGTGAATGGACAGAATGCCGTCTCCAGGCTCCACAAGACCGTCTTTTAGGAGGACTCTCAGTGTGATGCCTCTCCTGGTCAGGAGGGAACCCCTCCCAGAGGAGGCCCTAAGGTCTGCATCTTCAGTGCCGCTCAACTCCTCATCCTCTTCATCTGCTCCTTCCTCGACCACCTGAGGAGATGAGGGTGGCTCAGTGCCTGAAGACAATAAACAGACAGAAATACTGAATTAATACTGGCAAGAATACATCATGCATATTTATTAAGCAATTTTAATATTAATGAGGTGAAGTCATATCTAAGTCCTTGCAAAGCGAATAGACATCTATTCTTTTATTCAACGAATTAAAAGAAAAATCACATTGGTTGAATGGAAAATTGAATTTAGTAACATTTGACAGTTTTAGGTCCTTAGATCAAGTTTACAGATGCAATCTCACAAACTTGTACATCGTAAAATTATAATGTCCTTTAAACAAAGTCTTTACTCGGGACTCTGGACTCGCATGTGGGAAAATATGTCTTTTATTGTGGGACAAAAATGGTAAACACAGCGAATCGCACATCAGGGAATCAGCGAGCGTCCGCTGCCATCTCCATTTGATAAGCTTTTTTTCGGAAATTAAAACAAAACGGTTCTGATAACGTGTCGAGAAACGGTTCGTCATTCGCGTGTTTTGTTCTCGCTCCTCTCCACAACCCCGCGGCCTAGTAATTATTAATTTCACACGCTTATTAAAAAATCACTTTTTTTTTATTCTCACCCATTTCGCGATTATCGTCAGAAAACGCTTTGCCCTGAAACTGCTCCACAGACTGATGTGATGTCTTTCTTTCCGCCACTTCAGTTTAGCGGTGTTAATGTAACACTTCTGTGCAGACACTCGCCACCAGGCTGTTATTCAAAAACATAAAATGAAGGCGTGTGTGTGTCTGCAGTGTAGTTTCCTTGTGTAGTGTTTCTTTAATGTCAATTCCCCTCCCCTTTCTCCCTTCTACCCGTCCTTGTCATTTACTCCCCTTTATAAATTAGCGGTGTTTGTGGTGTGGTAGTAGTCTCTCCAGCGCGGGGGTTGGATGTGTTTTGCATTGGTGTTACAACGGAAGACATACTCGCGGAAATATTAGGAAATTAGCTGCTATTATTTGCCATTTTTGTGTTTATATCAGTTTAGATACAGTTTCTAATGGCCCTGGAACACGGTCAAATGAGCAGTCGACTGGAACCCAGCAGTGGACAGATGGTTTGTTTGGGGAATATGCGTAATTAATAAAGGATTTACGGTAATGAATGGAACGCAGTGACTAATTCTGACCGCTAGATGTCGTCAAAGAACAACGTATTATTCCAGCGCATATTGAAAAACTCTTAACTATTTGAATTATCACCACAAAAGCAAAATCACCATGTCATCAGCCCAAACCTGAAAATGTTTAAGATAAAAGAAAAAAAAAAAAAACCGTTTAAAATATGCTATCTTAAATCAAACCTCAAACTGCCTCAGATAGGCCTACTCTGAGCATATTTATTTTAAACAATATAATCATAACCCCTAAGTGACATGAATCAGGATTTCAAGAACAACCTCTTTGTGAACCTAATGGTAATCTACGTACACTACAGTACAGTGACTTCCTACTTAGGCTATGTAATTTTTGTAGTTTCTTTAAGGAAAATCTTTTAGCATAGTGTTTCAGATGTCATAATTGTTTCATTCATTATGTAAATAAAGGACAAAAAGTCAAGTGAACAAAGAGCCAGCCGTAAATGATTATATGTTTGTGTGTGTGTGTGTGTGTAAGAGAGAGACAGAGAGTAATATACATATTAAGAGTAAATATATAGAATATAGCCTATGTTACTGTTTTACACACACACACAAAATACTATTATATAAAATTGTATGTGTGGGTATGTTTGTTATTACTATTTTATAAATAAAATAATACCATTAAATGGAATTAAATGGGAATTATGTATAGTGACCATATATATACACACACACACACACACACACACACACACAATTTTGTTGTAAATCTGGTAAAGATGTGCATTAGCCTAGTAAGTACAAAAGTGTATATTTGTCTACAGAACTGATTTAAACATTTTCAGATAAAGGGAGAATGATGTAGATATGTATGAGAAATCTTGGGATAACCCAAGATTGCTTGTTACTGGTACACCTCTTCTGCTTAGTTTACGAAACCCCTTGAGTTTCTGTAACAGTTAATAACGAAAGAATTTAAAATAGGCTAGTTGTTATCAAAGCGTCCATTTACCGGAGGCGTTTTGGAAAGTGGCGTTACTTTCAAACCGGGTATTTCCCCATAATGCTTTAGTCTACATGCCTAAGGGGTGGTTATTTGTGTGCTATCAGCTTTACGGTTCCTCTCAATAGGCGGGAGTTTCGTGCCTTCCGGCAGCCCTTGAGCGCGTCTGACTCACCTGTGTACAGGTAAGGGGGTGGGGAGTAGGATGACAGCACGTAGACCTCTTCAAATACGCGTTTGACGACGGTCGTGTTACTTCTAGTCCACAAGCTTTCTCTTCGTCGCTAACTTTTTACAAAGCTTTAGCACGTGAACTCTATTATGTATTTGAAATTTTAATAACGCATTAAACGCGCAGGAGGACATTGAAGCGTCTTCTTTCAAATACTTGAACGGTTTTATAAGAAGTTTGCCGTTGACGGGGGTGAAACTTATGGCAGCAGCAAACCGCTTTAGACGAGTGAGATCTCAGCTGCCATCATGCTATCACGAAGGATTTCTGGAAAAGAAATCAATCAAAGACACGGTGAGTAACGAGTTAGTGTGTTATATACGCGCACGATGACATTAGTGTTGTGTTTTTTGAGGGGAAAATATCTTAAACCGTCCTAAGGAGGTCCTTTCTTTAAGTAGGTATTCCAGCTGCATTATCCAAAAACCTGGATCCTGCTAAAACCACTTTAGGGTTTAAGATGTTGTCAGCAGGGTTATTTTCTCCTACACCTGTTCCTGTATCTTCATCATGTGCATATGGGTTATTATACAAGTGCAAAAAGTGAAAGTCATTTCCTTACAAATTGATACTTGATTAGAGGCTTAAACAGTTCATTAGATGTTACCACTTAATTTTAAATAAAAAGTCTCTGGTTTGCGTAAAAGAATGAGCTAGTTGTGTAATTTACTGTGCTTTAGTTAGAGTTTAGCAGTGGGAACCATCTTCTTATCATAACCATGGGTTATAGTCTTTTATGTCACACATTGCTTGTGTACTGCAAATTTTAAATCAGCATTTATCACAGGATTTCTGTAGGATTATCCCTCTCTAAATGGCACAAACAGTAATTTGAATTCTTTCATGGTTAATCTTCAACATATCATAATTGGTGTCTTTAACTTCATAAATATTGAAAATTAATTCAACGTATGTATTACACATACTTATATGTTAATTATATACTGTATGTAGTTGTCTGTTGTACTTGGAAATATGCATCCTAATTTGCACCTCAGTGTAAATAATGATACATATTATTTTATTTAGGTTTTTTTTACATAAGTATCCCCACCCATATGTTAACCCTGATCTTTGTAGCAAGAAATGTGCATTTTTGAGCAGTATTTACTGACACAGCATGTTCTATGAAATGCTTCACATTTCAATGTAATTAAATAGTAACTACACCTCATAAAAAGATGTGACCAGACACTGTATGATCTATGAAATGCTTTACGTTTCAATGTAAGTAATTAGTAACGACACCTAATATAAAGATATGACCAAGGATCCTGAAGAAAACAAGAGAAGTTTCCTGTGGCCATCAAAGCAGTGTTACACAAGTGTCTGTCGCAACATGGAAACTCTTTTCCTATAAATGTGAAAATGTCAACAAAAAAAACTGGTCTGGTGGCGTACTTGCGTGCAGATCCAGCACTACAGATAAAAGATTTGCATTTTTGTAGATGTTTTTAGTAAAGATTTTCTTTCATTTTACATATCAGGTCTTAGCTTACATCCATCTGTAGAGGTCATCACCACTAACCCGTTTTATTTGTTCATTATTAATTGCTGCTCAGCACAGGGTAATTTTTTTGCATTGTGACTTACGCTTTAATTTGACCACACACGTTCCTGATAGTTTAGGATCATAACTAATATAAGATTTAATTTTATGTAAACTGGTTAAAATTACTATAAAATAACTATGCCTCTGGGTCAAGTCTTGTTTTTGAAGTGTTTATTATGAAGAAAAGAATTTTCCATTTTTTCTTCATGCTTTTCATTCTTAAAAACATGCAGTTTGTGAAAACACTACATATCTACACAATGTGGGATTAAAAATCTAATTTAAACCTGGAAATAGAAATGTGATAATGTAAAATGAATAATATTATTTTTCAGTAGTTTATTAGTAGTAGTAGTGTTTTCAGAAAATGTATTTATTTTCAGTAAACATTTATTTTTCTTTGCACAGATGGGTCGTAAACTCTGGACCAGTTTATGTGGCAATTCTCTCTTTTTCTACAATAACACCAAAGACAGTGTTGTAAGTGATTTTTACAAGCTGCCTATTCAATTTAATTTTATTATGTAGCTGTTAGAAAATCATTTCAATGTGTGTGTGCATTTTCTAACATAAATACTAATTTTAGTATTTATTAATTTAATTAATTACATTAATTTAGTATTTTGAATAAATGTATTCAAATGCAAGCTTGCAGGCCTGAAAGCTGTTTGATCCTGTACTGTATATGTTTGTCTAAATACAGAACAGATTACTTATGCATCAAGTTTTTGCTTGTGCTTATGAATACAGTATATAGAGAAGCTGGAGCTCTCTGATCTCATCTCCGTATCAGACGACTGCTTTCGTGACCGAAACCTGGACACTGCTAGATTCACTCTGCACATGAAAAATGAAGACATCAAGATGATTGTAAGGCTCTGATCCTTTTATGTAAATCTAACTCTGTGAAAAATGATCTTGACTTTGATTTTACTGCAATACACGTATAGCTGTTTAACCTTGAGTTACTGAAATCTGATAATACACAGTTTCCCATGATGCATTTTTCCTCTGTTTTCTCAGGCCCCCAGCCTTGAGGCTCGAGAACTGTGGAAAGGCTTCATGCTCTCAGTTTCAAAGGTTAGTTGTGCTTCTGAAAAACACTTTTTGTGAAAAATGGGGAATTTTCCCCCATTTTTTTAATGTAATAGAAAGTTAGGATTTTGAATATTGTTGATATATTTAGAATTTTATTGAGGTTTGTTTGCCAAGTAAACCCACTTTGCTAAAGTGAAATTATGAAGGTACAATATTTAGAGGATAGCTCCTAATATGCATTTACGCTAAAGCTATTAAATAACTAGTTATCAAATAACGCTGCAGACTTTTATCAGTGTTTTTTCAGACAAGGTACATTGACTTTTATTTTCATTTTTCGGTGATGAACTGTCAGTACCTCTATATGACTTGCTGTTTTGTCAGCATGTATCACGATAAACAGTCCTATGTTGTACTTAAATTATATAAATACAAAATAATAATTCTAACTGTTTCTGTCCTTCAGCTATCTGTGCCAAGTTCACTGAACCTGCTGCCTGGCCAGATTCACATGATGAAGGAAATAATAGAGAAAGAGAAAATAAGGCAGCGGCTTCTTTCAATTCCTCCACCACCCTTGTGTTCTGACAATTATGTTACTGTACAGTCAGAAATGCCTTTGTGAGTTAAAACCATTTGCTTTATGAATGATAACATAACATCAAAGGTTAAAAGTGATGTGTGTAATATTTGTGTTGTTTGATGTTTAATAAGAAGGGACAACAAACTAAACTAATGCCACTTTGAGCAGTGGTAGATGGGGAGAGATGTGGGAAAGCTCTCAGTATTTCTGAGTGTGATACAGAAATGACACACTTAACCTTTAATAATGTATTGCTTTGTCAGTCACAACATTTACATGCATTCCAAAATGTGTACTGAAGTGTCATTTTGCTTTTCCTTATGGCGTTTAAAAAAAAATCACTAATATTTCTTTGGATACTGCAAACGGTCATGATAGACGGTCGTTTCTAGCAACTTCTGGTGCTCATGTGAACATAGTGACTCAATGAATTAAAATAACAATGCCTGTTATATAATCATGCTTTGTGCAGGTGTTATCATCATGTCACCCGTGTCGAAGCTGAATACTTATTGGAAAGGAACGCTAATCGGGGAAACCTACTGCTGCGGCCAGGTCACGATGGGACGTCTTTTGCTCTCACTACGCGCCAAGATATTAACGGGTAAAACACACACTCTCATCTGTAACCGCTAGAGCATCTTGTTGAATGCTGGACAGACAGAGATTGCTGGATGCCCTGGAGAACTTCATTTATTGCAATTTATCTTGATCATCTGAATTGCTGGTTGAACAGTCTTGAACCTTAGACCTTGATCCTTTGAATAAAGCATGTTACACAATAGTCGGCGTGTTCTGGGAAGTTCTGCTTTAGTAAAACTGAATATAGCTGTATTAGTTAAGAATGAATATATCCTGAAGACTCTTATCTTGTGCCCTACAGACCAGTATTCAGACATTATCGTGTGTCTCGGAGGCACAAAGGAGGATTCGCCATCGCCCTTGAGACTCCTGTATGTAATAGTTTATGGTTCTTTCATTTTCAAATTACTTTAGATTAAAAGCATCTGGTAAATAATAGATTACTTTACCACCTACAAACTTGTAGTTGTGTGTGAACTCTGAGCTCTTGCAAAAGACGCTTTGTACAGTGTCTTAATTTGTGATTGCTCTGAAAGCAAAGAGGAAGTTCAGATAAGGAACAGTTTTATGGGTCAGTGTTGGGAATCAGACGCAGTGGATCAGTACAACTGATGTGTTATACATGAAACATTTCTTGGAAGTTACCACAGGGCTTTAGATACTTGTGATAATTTGTGATTTGAGCTGCTCTATCTCTTGACTTTTATCTTAAACCACACCCTAGAGTTTTAACTTTTTGATCTGGCATTCAGTGGTATCTAACTGTAGTTTTTGCATATTACAGGTTATGTTTTTGTGTATATAGTGGTAAATGCTTCTCTAGTGAGCAAACAGACACTTTTAGCTTATCGCCACAATCAAATCATTTACTCTGGTATGTGCGTTGATGTATCAGACAATGTAAGTGTGTTCACACACCATGTTCATAAATACACAGATCGACTGTGAGACCCTGCATGATGCCGTTAACTGCCTGCTTGAGAAGACCAATGGGGTTTTGGTGCCTCTTCTAATGGAGGAACATTATGAGAGAAATATCAGTAAGAGACTATTTTAGTAGTGTTTTTCGGAAAGTTATCAAACTTGTTTGTCAGCCAGACTCACATACTTGTCGGTATGAATCATACATCTAGTAATTGTTTACAGCATCATGAAAGATGAATGACATGTAGGCTACAAAAATATGCACCCCCATTGTAGAAATGTGTAGAAACCACTAAAAGAATGATTGACACACTGAGATGAAATACTCCACTGATGCTCTCAGTTTTACTTAAAATTTAGACACGAGTTTCCAGTTGGCTGACTTTTTCTTTGGTTGCTGTTCGAACATACAAAAATACATTTCACGAAACTTTTTTTTCTAAGAAATATTTTTTTTATTGTTTTTTTTTTAATGTTTGATTGCTAAGCTCTTTTTGGTTTGTTTAAAAGTTAGTTGTTGTTTTTTTAACTAAACATATTCCTTCACTCCATAAAACATAAGTGTTTCAAGCTTTCATTCAGAAACACAGTAAATTTGAGACAAAAACATTCACAAAATAAATTTAAAAATGCACATAAAACTGCCAGAGCTGAAAGAGTGCTCTTTCATTGTGAATATGGTTTGCATAAACACATTGGTTGAGAACTAGTTTGTTCGGTAGCGTGTAATAATACTTGTCATTTCATTGTAGATGAAACTCGTAGTTTTGGTTCTCTCTTTTTCAGACTTAATGAATGCTGGCATTGTTTGTTTGTATTGATTTTAATGTTGAATTTTACACAGTTGAGACACACAATCTCCACAGAGCAGGGCAGAAATTGATTAATATATAAAAATAACATAGTATTTCAACACAAGGAAAGCAGTCTAAGAGAAATAACTGGCAACCTCACGTGGGCTAGTTTAATAGGCCTGATTTCTACTCTTCTTTTTTTGTCCTTTCAGTATTTGCCAAGACTGATAAGGAGAATGGTGAGAGAAGTCTGCACTGTCCCAAAGTCCCTTCACCTACTCCTCCAGTGCCACCCCCAAAACCAGGTAATGCATCTGTAAATCATCTCAATGCATACTGTTAATGAACTTATATATCATTTTAAACATATTGTATTGACTTTAATGAGTGTCTAATTTTAACTGACAGCTCTAATCTTAGAACAGCTGAAACAGCTTTTTCACTCTTTGCATAACAAACACATTGGTTGAGAAGCAGTTTGTTTGGTAGCATGATCTAATTCTCTCTTTTTCCAACTTAATGAATGCTGGTATTGTTTGTATTGTTTTTAAAGTTGAATGTTAGACAGTTGAGACACACATTCTTCACAGAACAGGGCAGACATTAGAGTTTTGCAGCAAGAAATAGTAAAAGAATGGAGAAGATATAAAAAATTACTTTTATTATTTCAATGCAAGAAAGCAGTCTATAAGATAAATAACTGGCAATCTCATGTGGGGCCGTTTAATAGGCCTGGTTTATACTATTCTTTTCTTCTCTTTCAGCATTTGCTGAGACCGATAATGAGAATGATGAGACAAGTGTGCATTGTGCCAGAGTCCCTTCGCCTACTCCTCCAATGCCACCCCCAAAACCAGGTAATACATCTTTAAATCATCTTCAAACACAAATACATACTGTTAATGAACTTATCTATCATTTTAAACATATTGTATTGGGTTTAATGAGAGCCTAACTTAAGCTGACAGCTCTACTCTTAGAAGACATGAAATGTAATGTAACTTTTGATTTGCATGTTCAGTCTCAAGGAATAAAATATCCAGTTCAGAGCCAACCACAAATGAAAGCACCTACATCAATGTCTCAGGTGAGTCCTTATACACTTCAGAATATCTGTAAATTGAGAAGTTTGCAGTTCTTTGGCTTCTTTAAATGTTTTGCAGATGATTTACTTTGATTAATTGTTTTAAATTGTGTTTCTAATGCAATTATGTTTATGTTTTGCAGATGCTGGAGAGTATGAGGTGGATGAGGCAGCGTGTCCTCCACCTCCTGTCCTGCCACGTCTTCCAGGTAACACCAACAGCTAATGTCCCATATTTCTAATTAAAGACTTAATAAATACATTTTCCATTCCAGCATTAAAAGTTGCCTTTGTGTTGCGCAATATACACTACCATTTAAAAGTTTAGGGTTTGTATGATTTTTTTTAATAGCATTTACTTTTAGTAACATTAAATTGGTCAAAAATTTGGACAGTAAAGACAGGTATAATGTTGCACTTTACAATAAGGTTCAGTTTGTTAATTATACTTCTGTTAGAGTTAGAGATAATTCTGCTTTAGTTGGAGCAAGTTTGACGTCTCTTTGGTGCTAATACTAAACACTTTGTCCAAATAAATGTCCCAGCACTGTGATCACTTCCTTAATGTTGTTTGTCAGATCTCTGGTTATTAACAATTTCAATGAAAAGCAGAAGCATCTTAATGTTTTCTGTTTTAATTTAGATGTTGAAAGGAAAGCTTTGGTACCTCCTGGCTACCCTAAACCAACGTCCCAAAGGAACGCTTTATCAGGCATCCCTAAGAATATTCCCAAGTGTGAGCGGCAACATGTTGACATAAGTATGAACAATTTCTTGTTTTTGTGCCACTGTTTCACTCTAAATCTTTTACTTTAAAATTGACATCAGTATTTTTTTTTTTACTTCAACGAATCCATAACACTGTGGTTTTGTGCTTAACAGATGAGCTCCAAGAGATCCTTAATAGGAGACGAAACCAGGAATAAAAACAATTTCAATAAGATGATGATAATGGTTTCATTGTGGAACGAGGAATAATTCCTTAGTATTAAGCTTGGCTAAAATCTACATGGATAAGAACTTTACTCACCTTAACACTGTATCTGTGATATTTGCCTACTGCTATCCAGTTGGATCAACAAATAGGCCCTTGAATCAAATGTTCTTTATTGATCCTGTAAGGAGTGAATTTATTTCCTTATGGGGTTAATTCTTGGGCCAAGGCTCAGGAACTCTTGCAAAGACAGATACCATGCAATAAAGCCATAAAACGAATCTGGAGAAGAGATCTCCAAAGACAACAAACAGCACCGATCTCCTTGCTCATTTACGACCCCCTTCTTCCCCCTGCCATCTCTGCCTCCCCCTTCCATTCTGCCTACATTCTCCATATGGAGATGTAATCTGTGAGGGGCCGAGAATAAATGTTTATGGTCCTTTGTTCTGGGAGTATTTAAGGGAAAGTTGCAAATCAGTCATTGCGATTCTGTAGCCAGAAAGCCCGTAGTGTGGTGTGTGCTCTTACACTCCGTACTATGTATTTTCTAAAGGTCAGGTATACATCTTACTCTTAGATTCATCTTTGAGAATTTGATGGTATGTATTTGTTTGAACTGGAACTGAATTTAATTCTGAATTGGCTTCTAATTGTTTCATTATGTAATTGGCATGATACAACTTTACCTGACTAATAATAAATTGTTATATTTGATACATCTGAACTGTCCTGAAATCATTATGACTATTAGACTGCGAGGAGGCTTTTGTTACGGCCAGGATAGGTCAAACTGAAGGCTCATGAATGAACGGAGCAGTTGGCACGTCATCGGAGACCTCAGATTTCTGTCTATC
This sequence comes from Tor tambroides, assembly GCA_021397915.2. Classification (NCBI taxonomy): domain Eukaryota; kingdom Metazoa; phylum Chordata; class Actinopteri; order Cypriniformes; family Cyprinidae; genus Tor; species Tor tambroides. Next base: position 16,032 of record JAFVLL020038727.1, read on the forward strand.
ACTGGTGTTAGCAAGCTGTACGGGAAAAGACTAAGTAAACTACACTTTTTGTCATAAGCAAGCAGTTGGCGGCAGACGATTAGGTATTAGTCTACCTACACCCTCTGACTATCATCAGACTGGCGAGTTTGTGTCCGTGAGATCTACGCAAAAACCCGGGGCGTGAGACTCTATGCGACATTAGGTCCCCAGTGAACGGATAATTGAAAGTATGGGATGTCTAGAATATTCAAATATCTAAATTAATGTACAATCGATATCTGTGATCAGTTTTTAATTAAGCCTAAATTTAACGATCACTTGAAATTGGAGTCAGATTAAGCACGGAGCTAAACTGAATTGAAACTAAATCCAGATAAATTCGGATAGCGCAAATAGAAGACCGAACATGCATTGAACCTTCGACCAGGCCGCTGATTCCGTTGTTTGGGCCAGCGGGTGGAGTCTTACAATCCTTTCAGCATTATGATGGATTAGTTATCATAATTTATTAAACCAACACATCGATTACATGTCACATTGTGTAGCTGCTGACTGTAAATCACTACTGTTGTTTGTGTAGTTTATCTCATTGACGTACTGTTGATTTATCACATATAAATGTTTTGTTTTGAATTCCTATGTGTCAGATAGCTGGTCTACGTCTCTTTTCTCTGCCTCTGATCATACAAAAATCAGGCTTGCTATAACAATCACAAACGGTTGTTGATAATATGATTGTGACTTTACTACGTGGGGAAGTTGCAGGTCTTCTTTCTCCAGATAGAGAAACAGTTCAAACAAATGTTGTTTTTCTGTTCCTGTTAAAACACGTTTTATACTATATATTTTGAGAACAATACAATGATCATGGAAAAAAACATACCTGTGTCACGCTTGCTTTCTTGTGTGGATGTGTAAGAAAATAGCCTAAGTATGTTTGGCATTTGTTTTATTGACGTAACAGGTAGTGTAACAGCATGATTTTACAGGTTGACTTTGTAATGTTTTGTAAATGTTCAGGTGTTTGACTAAAAGCATTGCAGATTATTTTAGATTAGCCAACAACACAAATTCTTTAGTTACACACACTCATGTTGTTCTAAAACTGTATGACTTACTTTTCCAATGCAAGTACCATGTGGAGCTTTCAAGCTTTAAAAAGAGTTCAAAAGCAGCATAAAACATCTTATTGATTATATTTGATAGCTTTGTGTGATAAACACTCTGAAATTTAATTTTCTCTTGTAATAAAAAAATCTTGATCTCAATGAAAGTGGTAGCGATGTCTGATTTATGAATGAATCATTCTTTTGAGTCAACTCTTTTCAATGAATCAGTCAATCTAATTTAGCCATGAATCGGACTGTTTTGGTTTTAGAGTTCAAATGTCTCACTGATCCATTTGCAAACAGTTCATTGGAAGGGAAAATTATCAGTATCTATCGAGTTAAATTGCAGTTTTAAAAACTTCCAAAACTTCCAAAAGACTTCAGAAACTTTGGAATATATGGAGCACTTTTATGACAACTCGCATGCTTTTATGTCCTTTATTAAGCTTGAAAGCTCCAGCATTATTCAAAATTTATTTCGTGTTTTATGGAAACAAAGTCACAGAGTTTTGAAAAAACAGATAAGACAGAATTTTCATTGTTGGGTGAACTATCCCTTTCAGAGGACAGCAATGTGGCAAAATATCACTGTCTTCTGTAATATGTAATTAAAGCAGGCATACAAAAAAAGTCAAGTTTGGTAAATATTTGCATCAAGAACACTGAAAATGTACCTTTCTGGGTGACAGATCATGAAAATGGACACACACACATACAAACAAACACACATCATTGACCATGCACAACCAAATGGTTTGTTAAACCTGCCTCCTTCCTCCTCTGATGCTGGAACTGCTGAATTAATACATTCTATAAAAGGCATTTGACTTATGATTTAGCTTAAGATTATTGTGCTACTCTGATACTAACTGTAAGATTAAAAAGTTGACGGAAGCAGCTACTGTAGCAGAATTCGAGGCATACAATTAAAGACATTCAGTGTGTAAATATAATACAGTTTTGTCTGAGATTTCAAACAATAACACCAACATGCGGCTGTGCACTGAAATAACTGTTCAAATGTGGGTCAAATACTGGGATTTGAATGAACAAATGCTAAAACAACATAACACAACTTTTGGCCCTAGTGATATACACATGAACTCAAGGCTATTAAAGCTCTTAGATAGAGTAATACCCCATCATGTCTGAATTCAGGACACTGAAAGGCACAGGATCCGGATCAGTGAGCTAAAAGGAATGAGGAAAGCAAACTAGAGCAGCTCTCCCCTTGGGCTGGCAAGACATACTGATGATAGGAAGAGCCTCCAGGCTTTGTTGCGCCAGTGTTGTCTAAGGGTTGCCAGGTGTTCTCTAAACCTGTGCGTCTGTGTAGCAGTTCTAGAGTGAAGTTTGATTTAAGTAAGGCTGGCATTAGAGCTGCTTGTATTACTGTTTCGCTTCTGACCACTCAGCACGATGCTGGGTACCTGAAGGCCCGTCTGCACTGAGAAACTCCCATTCCACACCTATAGGGGGCGAAAGAGAATTGTAACGTCACCGCCATTTAGCTTCTGACAACTCTTTCTTTATTTAAAAAAACATTTTCTTTGAGTTAGAATAGTTTGCGAGTTGTTGAGATTTCCTGTTCGGTGTGATGATGTTTAATGTTTAATTACAAGAGGGTACTACTGATGTATTTTGTTGTAGAATAAAATGGGAAAATATAGTGAGCTACATTTTTTGTCGGCCAAAACCTGAAAACCTTTTTTGACTAAAAGCCTGAAATAAGTTTTACCACAAGCTCAATATATTTTAGTCTCACCACTCTCGAAATAAAAGTCCGACTTCTGACACTTATCACCCAAACCGAAAAACTTATCAGTCAGTAAGGTAGATTGTATCTTAGTCTAGCTTATGCTTAAAACTTGGTACTGTGTAAGTAAAATGTCTGCTAAATGAATAAATGTAGACTTTTCTTGTACTTTTTTTTTTGTAACAGTTAGTTAGAAGTTGCAATGCATTTGAAGCACCGCTCTTACAACCACACACATCCAGACAAACATGTTGTGACTTGGTTTTTTTTTTTTTTTTTTGCAGCATCTTGTTCCATGACCGTGCATTTTTATGATGGTGTCAACTCAAGTTAAAAATAGACCTGCATTCTGTTCCATTCCATTGCGCTCCATCTAGATACTTTGGAATGCAAGAATGCATCTTACGCAAAGGACTCTCAAACACGTCTGTTTAGCTTAATTATAGTCGACTAGCATGTTCAAAATATCCCTAATTTATGTCTGATTTAATTGTTAAATACATTTTAACGGTAAAAGACTGTACAAATGCTACATTAAAATGACATTAATTACATTAATTGGTTAATGGTAAGTTCCTCTACTATATACGGTGAAAAACTGTATTGAACATTGAACATGTAAATTTATGGTAGTATAGAGTTTTTGGAAGTGAAAAAGAATGTATAATTTACAGTGAAAAAAGGTAAATTGACATTCCTGAATTCCCTGCGTTACATTTCACATTTGATGTTTTTCTGCTGAAATAACTGTTTTTTCCTAGTTTTTTTCTTATCAATTGTGTACATTAATGTTGTATGTTACATCTAATGTTGTTAAATGAATGTTTATTGCATTATTTCAGTTTCATGTGTGTTACCATGATGGTGTTTTAGTGAATGACACTGTGCACCTTCTATATATGTTAGTGTTTAAAAGCTGCTTGTGATGAGCTTTGGTTCATCATGTAACTTTCTCACCAGTACCTGCTTTTGGTGGTTATCAAGTGTATTACAAGTTAAATCCGTAAAACCTAAAATGTTGCTACTGTATTTTTTACGGTAAAATTCTGGCAACCACAGCTGCCAGTTTTTACCATAAATTTTACGGAATATTTATTTACAATGTGAGCTGTATTATATCTTACCATAAAGGCTGGTATAACAGGCTGCTGGAACTTGGTTCTGAAGGTATGAAGGAGAGTTTTGGTTCTGGAGTTGTAAAAAGACAATGTGCCTGAAAAGGGAGAAGAAAAACAAGAGCAAACGAGTTAGCAAGTTACTAATTACTGCCTTTTTTTGATGGCTGATGCCAATATCTTAGAGAGCAGGGTGATCGATGGCCAATGTAAAGCTGATATACAATAACATGCTATTTAATTTAATTTAAAGATACAAATGACACATGCTGCAGTTACATGTTTACATATTATTTACTAAATTAAAAAAAAATGTGAAAATAAATAAGAAAAACTTTATGCGGAAAAAATGGAAAATAAACATTTATACTTTATAGAGCAACTAATTGATTAAATAATCAGTTTTTAGTATTTTTCACAAATAAAGAAAAATAGTGACTATTTGTTCACACAAAAGTCCTGGCACTGTCAAAATAAAAGTCCAAATTCTGACACAAACAGAAAAATAAAGCCAATGCCAATAATTAAAAAAGCCAAATACCACCCTCCTTAGCAATATGTTTGTCAACTACTATATTAAATATACAATCTGTGACTGTTGCAATCAGCCGGTTCTCACACAGCCAACATCATCCACTTGCTTTTCCATAGCTAACAAGTTAGCTTCAGCATTAACTGTGGTATTATTTTACTCATTTTGTCATATTTATAGCTTAACTCACCTTCTTCGTAGTTGCAGTAAATGCCGATGCGGTCGGGAATGGGGCAGTCCAGTGTTCTGGCTTTATTATTGTGCTTGGCTGTGAGGCTCTGCTGAAGCCAGTTGTTAAGGTGGATGCACCAGGATGCGTTACTCTTCCCCAGCTGATCAAAGCGACCTAGAGACCGCAAAGCAACTCCAACTGCAAACGCCTTACTCTCTTTATCAAACCGTACCTCCCAGTAATACTGCCCTGCATCGATCATGGTGTCTCCTGGACATTGGAGAGAATTTGGGGAGTATTTGAATGAATACTCTCAAAGTTGAGTGCTCTTCAGTGGCTTGTAACTCATTGCAATATGTTTGTGTTGACTCACCTAAGACAGTGTAGGACTCTGCTGTGAAGCGGTCTCTGCCCACTCTAGCAGATGGAGCTCTTTTGGGGGACATCATAGCTGTCCTGAATGAGAAATTGAATTATGAGATGGGACACGCAGGGCAGTTTATCTGGCTTAAGGCTGGGTAAACATTCCAGCAAAGGCTGCTTTTGGCATACATGTTTTAGTCAATGACAGCATGTGTAAATAGGCCATGCTGACTGTCTGGTTTCTGTCTACAATAGACAGCTATGAGAAGCAATCAACAAACTTGTGGAAACAGCTGTGTAGTGGCAATCCTGTCAGTGTACAGCACTTTGTAAGTGACCTTAAATAGTAGGTGTGACTCTGACCTGGCAGGGGAATGCATAGGAGAGCTGGTCCTGTTCTTCTCCTTACGGATGTCCTGGACAGCTACCTTCCCACCACTGCTGTCCCATTCCACACTGAGATCCTCCACCTTCAGGTTCTGATGGGCTGAACCTGCGTCCAGTTTAAAGACGAATGCTGGAAGCAAATGAGAGGGAGAGTTAAAGGTAAAAGGTTAAGTTTATTTTTCTGAAAAATAAAATGTTATTGTTCACGCTTTCCATGTTTTCAACACTTCCGAAATAATCTCCTAAAACATTTATTGTGATATTAAAATAAAAAAAAGCTCCAGGTTTGCTGTGCTTGTTTTGAGATTTATATATATAAATATAAAAATAATAATAATTATTATTATTATTACTATTATTTTTACAAATTAAAAAAATATTAAACAAAATAAGAAATATTACTTTTGTAATATTTCACTGTAAAATAAAAAGTATTTCAGAAAATAAAATAAAAAATAAAAAACTGTTATTGTAATTTCGGTTCAATATAACTTAAGTATACTGAATTGTAATTGTGCTGCTGTACTGTAAAAGAAAATTATTATTATTATTTTTCATAAATAGCTGCTTACATGTGAAAGAACACAGTGCTGTGCTTAACTTTGAACCATGTAGCACATTACATTTATTACATTAAATAACAGCCTTTTGAGATTTGGTAACTGTGTGTTGCATTTTCACTTTATTTTAATTAATTGTGCAGCTCTATATATTTCCATAATTTTTAAAATTGAAATTGCATGATAGCCCAATTAATCAAATTAAATCACAATTAATCACATAATCTAAATATAGACAGTTTTAAACAAATATTATGCATTGAATATGCATTCAGTGGATAGGGAAGGGGGCATTATTACTTGCTTATATTATTACTGTTATTTTAGAATGAATTACACTAATTTAACATTAATTAACATAGATTAATATTCAGTTGACAGCTCTAAATTTTATTTCACAAAAGGGCACATGTACTACAGCAGTGGTCTCTAAATCAGGCTTTAACAGACAGTTTAGTAGTGATAGTGCTTTGTAACTTTTGTTAGACTCTTCTCTCTTTACAGAGAAGAAACTTCATGCCTCATTACCTTCTGTGTCTGTCTGTGTGTGTGTGTGTGTGTGTGTGTGTGTGTGTGTGTGTGTGTGTGTGTTTAAATGCACCTTACCATGTGTTTCTAGAGTAACCGGCTCTGAGAATTCACCCGCCACTGCTTTATTGCATGCCTTCACTCTAAAGGTCATGTAACGCGTGTCAAAACGGAGGCCTGAAAAACAAATTGCATCGTGGTCACAACTTTATCTAAAAGTACTCAAGAAAAGATCAGAAGCAAAACAAACATCAGCGCTTACCTGTCAGTGTGTACTCAGTCTCTTTTATCCCTTCCACCACCATCCAGGGGTGGTCTTCTCGAGCCCTAGGAGGACCGTCATGATTTGTTCTTCGATATTCCACGATGTAGTGGTCGATTTTGGTGTCGGGTTCAGGTAAGGTCCACACCACTGTGACTGTGTTATCAAACACCTGGCATTCAGCCACGTGAATTTCTGGTGTGTCAGGCACTAAAGGTGAGAAATACGGAGATATCTGATACCAGAGACCTTTGTGCAGGGATACTAGCCAAAGCCTAAAATTCCCTGGGTCCCAATAATCCAAAACATGAGACATGGAAATTCTGAAATTCTTGTCATTCAAAATGTAAATACTGTAATGTTCAATCATTTAAATATATCTATTTTTTATTTTATTTTATATTATTAGAACTTCTTATAACTTATTTAATTTGATCCAGTAAAACAGAGATAATGAAGTCATAAAAATGTAAATTAATTTGGTCACAATATAATCAACCTACACTGGAAGCACCCACTCGTGACACACTTGTTTTATGCTTATTGTCAGATTTTCTTAAAAATGTGCCATAGTTATATACGGGAATTCTGAAATTATTATCGTTATTAAAGGTAAATAGTGTTTATAAATTATTATATTATTTTTAATTAAATTATTATAATCTATAATTATATATTCATTGATTAATTTAAAATAAAATTGATTTAATTTGATCATAAATACCATCCTATGACCCAGCCTCAGGTTGTATTTAGGAATTACTTCTACAATCTTTAGTTCAAACATAGTGCGTTTACATGTACAACAAAAACCAGTTTGAACAGTTTACAAGAAAATCTGTCAGCATTTTTATGTATTGTATTTTTCTGTTTTTGACGTCAAAGCTGTTACACCATCAGATATAGTGACACTCCACACACCAATAAAACCATTTACATGCAAAGCATGCAGAAATCTATCAACTGGGCTTTGCTTAAACCATTTATGACATTTCCTTATTGATGTTACACCAACCTGGAAGAAATTTGATGGCCTGTAGCATATTTCTTTCCTGAGTGAAGTCCACCATCATGTGATTCATACTGTCACTGGCCTTTGCTTTCAGAGACAGACGAAATGCTGGAGCCATAGTCACACTGCCGACACACAGACCCACAATAAACACTTACAGTCAGTCTACAATAAAGACAATAAAACTCATCTGACAGACTGAGAACAGGAATGTGGGAATGGCATGAAGGAAAACGTCAATGAGGGCACAGTAAATCACTCCATGCATATACACACGCACACACCTGGGGAGTCAGATGAAATGAAAACAAGCCAAATATCACTAATAAAAATGACTAGAAAAAAAATTATGAGTTAATGATAAAATGAATGAACTTTCATGGGAGGAGTGTTTGAAGATGTTCTACACTGTGCATTGAACTCAATCATAGATCTAAGTAGGGACATCTGTACAGTACCTATCCTTTATCTCTTTGGCCGCCTGCAGCAGAGAGGAAAGAGAAAAAAAGAAGGGACAGAGAGAGATAGGGAGCGAGAGAACTGAGTCTCATTGAGTCTCAACAAAACACAATACATCAGTCATACCAGCACGTGTTAGCAGGAAAAGCTAGCAGCATCTGACACAATTTGCCACTTTGTTAGAGAAAGCAACAGCAGTGCCATAAGGTTGTAAACAAACAGTCAAATACTTATCATTAAGTACATTTTTGAGGACAATCTCTTAAAAGCATCTGTACAAATATTTCATTCAAATATGTATTTAAAAAGGTGATTGGTTGAAATCCTATAAAGTCATTAAAGGGGTCCCATTATGCTTTTTACACTTTAAACTTCCTTTTAGTGCATAAAGTCCTCCCGAAAGGGAGTTATTCTCTATATCAGTAGGTGCTGTTTCTGACCTCAAATGCCTTGATTGTCCAGAAACGTACATGTCAAAATATCCCTAATTTAAATAATTCCCACCCAAGGCATAAGCAAAAAATATAAGAGGTGATGAGGCTTGGTGGAGTTGAATTAGTAGTGTGTTTCACCATATCCAAGAAACGCAGTTTTACAGATCTAATCCACTGATACATTTCTTCCCCAACTGTTTACATTCACATTCATAACCAACATATTATCTGAACTTATGTGTTTTTGACATAAGCTTGTGTGTATTTTGACAGCTGACGTGAAAGAGAATGCAACGTGCACACAGAAAACCATATATCAAGAGATCAAACTGACAACGCTTTAAAACGCATGCAGACATTTTGTTTGTTTTTGCCAAATTATCTGATGCATGAGCTGTAAAGGCACTGCCCTCATCTGGAAAGGGGTCAGAGAACAGCAGCATGGACTAATAAATGATCCATGACGTACCTGGAGCTGAAACTTCACAGACACGTTCTGGACACACCTGAGACTTACAGTATATCTTGTAAAAAGGAGCATAATAGGAGCCCTTTAAGTGTAAAGATGAGTCATTTAGTTGTAGTAGTGTTGTAAACATTCCAAGTGGGCGGTACCTGAGTGAAGTTGTCATTCTCAGATGAGCAGAGAGTCTGATTGGCTAATTCCAGCAGCTCCTCTGAGCTCTCTAGGGCTTTGGTGCATGCGCTCAGCTGACTCTGAAAAGACCATCACAACATTCAAAATATCACTGGACAATTACATAATCTGGTTGAAGTTTACTAAATGATTAGGCAGGTTTACGCTCATCTACAGCGACTTACATAACTCTACTCATCTCTAGCGACTATATCAACATTTGGACTTTTGGTAGTCTAATCAACTTATCTAGCTTTGTTGTATTTTGTATACTGCTGTTTTTCTTGGTACTAGAGGCTTAACTTTATTTGCATTTGATTTGAATACTTTACTACAATTTGTTTGCTACCCGTTCTAGTAATTGTGTTTTCATGCAAGCGATGTGCACTATTGTTCAAAAGTCTGGGGTCTGAAAGTTTTTTTTTTTTTTAAAGAAATTAATGCTTTTATTTAGCAATGATGCATTAAATTGATCAAAAGTGACAGTAAAGAATACATCATGTTAAAAAACTTTCTATTCAGCAAAGAATCCTGAAAAAAAAATGATTATGGTTTCCAAAAAAAAAAAAAAAAAAAATTAAACAGCACAACTGTTTTTAACACTGATAATAATAAGAAATGTTTCTTGAGCACCAAATCAACATATGTGACCATGGACCACAAAACCAGTCATAAGTGTCAATTTTTCGAAATAAGCTTAAATAAATAAGCTTTCCATTGATGTATGTTTTGTTAGGATCTGACAATATTTGGCCGAGATACAACTATTTGAAAATCTTGAATCTGAGGGTGCAAAAAAATCTAAATATTGAGAAAATCGCCTTTAAAGTTGTCCAAATGAAGTTCTTACCAATGCATATTACTAATCAGAAATGAAGTTTTGATATATTTACAGTAGGAAATTTATAAAATATCTTCATGGAACATGATCTTTACTTAATGTCCTAATGATTTTTGGCATAAAAGAAAAATCTATAATTTTGAACCATACAATGTATTTTTGGCTATTGCTACAAATATACCCAAGCGACTTAAGACTGGTTTTGTGGTCCAGGGTCACATATTAGAATGATTTATAAAAGATCATGTGACATTGAAGACTGAAGTAATGATGCCGAAAATTCTGCTTTTCCATCACAGGAATAAATAAGTTATTAAAATATATTAACATAGAAAGCATTTATTTTAAATTTTAATAATGTCAAAATATTGTACAATATTACTGCTTTACTGTATTTTTGATAAAACGAATGCAGCCTTGGTGAGCATGAGAGACTTTTTTAACCAATCCCCCCCCCCCCCCCAAAAAAAGGAAAATAGTTGAGGAAAATACAACACAAACTAAAAAGCAAACTACAGTCAATGAGAAGGGTTACAAATTTGATGGTGTAAGCCACAAATTAGACTAATCATCATGGAAAACAACTAGTTTCTGAAAAGTAATCATATATCATGGAATATATAATAACTACAAACAGACAGAAAAACATAAGCGGATAAAATGGTGAACCTAAATATTTTCATTTTGTGACCTCAGGCTCACACACTTAGTCACAAGGAAGTTTGAAATTATATTCTTCCAAGGAAGTAAATAAGGAAGTAATGACAGGTTTACTTTTGAGGAATGTGTGCTGTAAAATGCTTTGTTTCATATGTACAGGTATATAAGGATGCAATCTGGATTATACACACACAGACACTGTAATCCTCAAGGATTTCTTATTATCCTTCTCTTAACATGACACATCTAAGTCATGCACAAGCTCTAAAGCCGTCTCACTCTGCCTTTTACTGAAATACCTGATCATTTGGTCTAGCAAATATAAAACATTTGAATTCATTTAGGTACAATTTGTTAACTTGTACTATAGCTAGGGATCCTCACAGCACTCTCACCTGTAACTCATATGTGCGACTGGCTCTTTCCTGCTTGATGCGTGTAACCATGCCCTCTTTCAGTTCATCCAGGATGGCATGCAGAGAACTAAACTCTGACTCCAGATCCTCTTGCGTTCGGTTTGAATTTGCCTGCAAACACCATTAATGCAGAGTTAAAGCTGCATTGTCTCCTCCTGCTTAAAACTGTATTGCTGTTGCAAATTGCTGTTTAGTGAACTGTGTCTGGACAAAAACTGTGCTTGCAACATATTCAAGCCACCCGAGAGCTGAAAAAAACATTTCCTCATTCATTAACAGTTCAGTAAGTAAATGTGAGTAGGAAGAGCAGAAGGCCTGCTGTGGTGTTTACCTCTAGGTTCTCTAGACTCTGCTTTAGACAGCAGATGAAATTCTGAATCTCCTCATTCTTCAGAGCCAACGTCGTGATAATCTTCCTTAGTGACTCCTGAAACAGTGTATGAATGCATTTCTGATTTCACATGCATAAGTCATAAAAAAATCAAAACTTAATCAAAACAATAATAGGTTGACAATGGCTGCACGTGCAGGTTGGAGGCCTGCCTCACAAAGCAGATTCATTGTTAATAGTTGTATTAGAATTGTATCATTGCTTTGTGTTACCATTTTGTAAAGTAGAAGCAAAAAAAGTTACAAAAAAAAAAAAAACTTTTACTATTGCATTTAAAGATCAATAATATTTTGACAATTTTGCCTTTAATTTAAAATAGTATAAATATATTATAAATATTATAGAATTAATATATAACAATTTAAAGCTTTTATAACGCTGCTACTGTGCATGTTTTTAAGCTCATTGCATATAAATATCACATATGAGCTTTTATATTTTGACCATTTTACACCTTTAATTTGAACAATATAAATATATTATAGAAATTATATAGAATTAATATATAACGCATTTTAAAGCTTTTATTACACTTCTTGCTGTACATGTTTTTAAGCTCACTGCATAGGAAGATCACATGAGCAATTACATTGACAATTTTATGCTTTTAAAAATATTACATAGAATTAATATATAACAAATTTTAAAACAATTATTACTATGATTACTGTAAATGTTTTCTGAACTAATAAAGTAACTACAAAATATGTTTGTTGTATTGTTTGGTTTGTTGAGTTATTAGTAGATGATTAATTGCATGATGGCTGGTCATGTGATCTTAACATGCCAGTGCTAATGAAGGCGCAACCCTCTTCATGAAGAATAAACAGATTTATTTAGAAGACTGATATGATTTCTCAAAAGTGCTATTTTCACGACAGAAAATAAATGCATATTAGTTAGCAAAAAATGACTGAGTGTACCCTTAACACAATTTGTTAGATGTCATTCAGATAATACTTTCTCATTGACGTCATTGTTTCCTTGTCTATTTTTGAGTGTTTCATGGGGAGACAAGTGCAGACTTGTAAAGCACGTTAGACATATGAAGGAGAGTGAGCTAATATTACTGAAATTCATACAGGGTTGACCAGAAATGTCATGCTTCATTCTCCTCTCATCCAGGCCACATGCATTGGATTAAGTCACTGATGATGAGCCACACAGAAGTGGTTTTATATCCTGGGCGCCTCCCTGAAGCCAGAAGCTTATAACAATACAGGCCGGTTTGGGGATGCCCTGCACCAAAATTTGCGCTGGCTGTGTATTCATCTATGACTATACTGACATGTTATTTCCTCCCTTCAGAACATTTCCTGTAATGAATATTTGAAAACAATACTCGTTTCGCGTTACAGAGCTGCGGGAACCGGGGCGGTTTCTGGTTATTCACATTGGCTGTTGTTGATCAACTTAAGGAAATCTTCACGTACAGGCCTAGGCTACATCATGTATTTAAATACCGTGCATATGCTAACGCTGCGAAGTTGTTACTTTCAGACCGTCCTTTATAAGGACCCATATCCACTAACACAATGGGCGGAGGACGTGACAAGTGAAGCTACAAGCTAACGGTATTTCGTATTTAGTATCTCTTTTCACGAAGCATCCTCTTTCTTTTTCATCAGAAGCGCGTCATTTGTATTTTTTTCTATAACGGCGGTTGCTTCTTACCTTCTGGTCATCCATGCTGTCCGCATGCAGCAGCTGTTTCTGGTATTCTCAGGTTATTTATCCCAGGTCGTCCGCTACAGCGCTCCTCCGCTGGTACTGATGTTGCTATGGAGCATTGCATGCATCCCTCAACAACTCATTAGCGGCAAAGTGTGTTCTGCGCAGGCGCACGACAAGGATGCTGGGTAATGTAGTTTCCTAATATAGCTCCACCACAAATGTGCAACTATTCACTGTTACAAATTGTCATGTCAATTTTTGAAACAAAATATGAACCTTAAATGTGAACTTCTGTTGCCAGTAAACACTGGTATGTTGTAATATGTTGAATAATATATGGCCTACATTTCAAAAGTTTGGAATAATTACAATGTTTTTGAAAGAAGTCTCTAAAGCTTAGGGATGCATTTTTTTATATCAAAAATTAAGTAGAAAAGTGAAGCATCATGAAACACTGAAGACTTCAGAAATCTCTGCTAAAATCACCTTTGCTATTACATAAATAAATTGCATTGTTTTAAATTGCAATAATATTTCATAATATTAGTTTTTAATGTATTTTCAGCAAATAAATGCAGCTTTGGTGAGCATAAGAGACCTGTTTCAGAAACATTAAAAATCTTTATTCCTAACTTTTGATTGGATTTAATTATTTTTTAATGTCTTTATTTTTCTATTTTGAGGAGGGTTTTGGGACTGTTATGGGATTAATGTTAATGTGCAAAACTATTTTTATTTTTAAATGTCTTGATTTCTGTAAATATGTGAAACAATTACCTTAAGCACAATATCAAAAAAAGACTTCACAAACACAGGATGATGCATATCAGACAAGGATCCACTCTTTATGATGCCTGTAGACCTTGAGTACTTGATGAATAACATGCCTATGAACTCTTTTCATCAACATTCAGATTCTAAATTTTAATTTGTATGAATGTATAAGGCAAAGTGTATATCCATTTTTTAAAATGTTTTCATTATTTTAAACACACCTTTCCTAGATTTTTTAATGATCCTGTAATCACTAAATATATTTTAAAAGTAAATATATTCAATATAGTTTATCCATTAAAATGAGATCATAAAAGATGCATGTAAATAATGATTAAAGAAATGCTGTTTAAAATAGTTTTAGATGAAGTATAAACATTTTCCAAAGCATTTTATGTCAACTGCCTACATACAGATTGAAGCTTTGGGCCTGAACTGCTGCATTAATATTGTTCCTGCAGACTGCAGCTGTGTAGCACACTAGTGCCCGCAGTGGACACGTGGCAAACCTACAGGATAGCCGGCTAAACAAAAAATGAGAATATCTGGTGATTCAGCAGTTACGCAAAAGTCCATTAAATCATCTTGGAGTAGCAATTATTTTAAGTGCCTAAAGCTGTTGGAACAGGGATATCCACTCGAGCACCCGTTTGATCTCTGTATATTGCAAAAGGATGAATGGAAAATTAATAAGAGAGAGCTCTCGTTTGTGTTCCTAACCACATGTTCTTTCATCCACTGTATTATGGAGATGAGACAACAGAACGTTGAGAAGTTCAATACAACAGTAACCATAGATACAGATGAATGGATGACTCTTGAAGCAGTAACCACAGTGATTGCTGAATCTTCAGTTCAGGCCCTGGTTGTAACAAATGTCACATGTGTGTATTATGAGGCGATCAGTAGCGGTATCCATAGGGGTCACTGAATCGGAAGGGTTTGATCTCATTGACAGTGCAGTAGAGGTCATGCATGCGTCTTGCTCTTCGCTCTTCCAGCATGAGTCTGCGTGAGCGCTCTCGAGCTGCCTGCTGCTCTGCTCTTTTCTCTGTACGCTTTCGTTTCAGCCACCTATACAACAGAGCAGAAGGGAAATGCTTTAACACTGGTTTTAAATATAATTCTCCCTGTTTCCTGTTTTTAGAAGAGTAATATATGTTGATGAACTCACTGTTTGAAGGCCTTCTCACTCTCCTCTCGGCTGTGCAGGCAAAAGCCGCTCTCCTTTTCCAGTCTCTTCATCTCCTCTATGTACTTGTCTTTGAACTGCTGTTCCTGTTTCTTCTGGAGCCAATTTTTAAAGGCCTCCTCTGGGTCACCACAGTCCCTCTGCAGAACGACAAAAGCAATTAAACTGATAGTCTGTTTAATGCCATAAAGTCAATGATAATATATATATACATCAGTATAATTCGTTTTGTTTTTTTTGGGAGGGGGGGGGGGATGATAGAAATTAATACTTTTATTTAGCAAGGATGCTTTAAATTGATCAAAAGTGATGATAAAGACATTTATAACGTTACAAAAGATTTCTATTTTAGATAAATGCTGTTCTTCTGAACTTTCTTTTCTTTAAAGAAACCTGAAAAATCTACTCAGCTGTTTTCAACATAACAATTATAATAAATGTTTTTGAGCAGCAAATCAGAATATTAGAATGATTTCTGAAGGATCATGTGACTGGAGCAAATACTTTTTTTTTAACAAATAAATACTGTTCTTTTGAACTTTCCATTCAAAGATTTCTGAAACTGTCACAGTTTCCACAAACTATTAAGCGGCACATTGTTATCAACATTGATAATAATAAGAAATATTATTATTATTATTATTATAACAAGAAATATGTGACATTAAAGTCTAGAGTAATAGCTGGTGAAAATTTAGCTTTGCCATCACAGGAATATAATAAAAATATAAACTATATTTTATAATGACATAATTACAGTACAGAAGGTAATTATTTAATTGCCAATTATGACAATTAAATATGTCTTTAGAATAATGAAATATAATTAATAATAATTTAAAAAAATAATATTTTATGGCCTTCATGTTTTATGCCAAAAGGATCCTGGCATTACAATTTCTGGTTAAACGGCTCCTCCTGGTGGACATACCCTGCAGCTCATTCTTTCCATTTCCTGGGCTTTCTGAACTCTCCTCTCCTCCAGCAGCTGCTCTCTCTTCCTCATAAGCCACGATTGGAAGGCTATCTCATTCTCCTGACGCTTCTGTTCCTCTTCCTCTTTTTTCTTCAGCTCATCCTGAAAAGGAACCAAAGGAAGCAGAAAGGAGGACAGAACAAAATAGGAAATTAAGTCAGTTTTTATAATACACTACGACAGAAACTGATATTAAACTGATATTAAAACCACATCACACCTCTTTCGCTTGCCTCTCTCTCCGGTGCTGAAGTTTGGCCAGTAATTCCTTCTGCTGTGGTGACAGAGTGAAAGTGGCATGTGAAGGAGCTCCATTTGCAGACTGGACCCTGCGCTTGTTGCCTTGAACCCATGCTCCCCTTTGGGACGGTCTGGCAGAACTGGGCCTAATTCTGTGCTTCGGTGGAGGTTTGGGGATGTACAGAGACTCAGTGCCAGGGGGAAAAGGTGAGGTAGAATTTTGTCTCGGTGAGGAGATACCGAGATGAAGGCCAGACTCACTTTGCCATGAAGATGCTCGCTGATTGTCGCTGTGAGAAACCGGCAAGGGAGGAAGCAATCCTTGACTTTCCACCTCCTTTAGACTCACCAGATCAAACTTTCCATCTTTTTCAACCAAAACCCGTCCTTCCTTCTTTCCCTCACTATGTTCATCCTCAGGCTCTCCAATCCCGCTTTCCTCTCTGGGAGAGATCTTCAGTCTCTGCATTTGTCCGGACACCTCTTGCTCTTCCTCTAAGTCCCTATAGGAGGCACCGTTGCTCTCTTGAGCGTCAAAATCTTGTGCAGGCACCACCAGGTCAACCAGAGTGTCTTTAAACTGCAGGCGTCTCCGCCGGCTCTGGTCTGGAGGATCCTGGTCCTGGAGTTGTTTGTTAGCTTCTTGAATTTTATCCAAAATATATTTCTTTTCTTCATCGAGGTCTTCATCGTTCTGTAAGTGTGGAGAGGTAACAAGGTCCTCCCTGTCAGGATCAAACGCGCCCTCTAATGGCTCCATGGGCGTTGGCCACCTTTCATCCAGTTCTTCATCAACCATTTCCTTGTGTTTGTGTACATCCTTCTTTCTATCTTCTTTATGCTCATTTTCTTCAAGCTCTTTGTCTATCTGAGCTTCAATATCATCATCATCAGGATCCTTTGTTGGAAAAAATAACGGGTTCAGTTTGAGAAAACCACAATAAAAGGGGTATGGGATTGTGTGAATTAAAGGTATAGTTTACCCAAAAAATAAGATTCTGTCATCATTTACTCACCCTCAAGTTGTTCCAAAACCTCTTTGAATTTTTAAAAATATATATATTTTGAAGAATGTGGGTAACCAAACAGTTGCTGGTCCCCACTGACTAACATAGTATGGGAAAAAAATACTATGGAAATCAATGGGGACCAGAAACCATTTGGTTACCCACATTCTTCAAAATATCTTCTTTTGTGTTCAGCAGAAGAAAGAAACTCATAGAGGTTTGTATCAACAACGACAGAATTTTCATTTTTGGATGAACTATCCCTTTAAGGAGAGCATGTTTTCTAAAGGGTGAATCAGATACATAGAGTGTATGTGTTGAATAATGCAGTGCCATGAGACATAGTTCTCTGGGTGAGTGAAAGTGTGTATGGATCTGTGTCAGTGGGATAGATTTCACACACACACAGGTAGATCGTCTGAGTAATGGAATACCACACACCAGAAGACTGTCTCAGAGATATGAACCTGTTTCTGCCATTATTTCACATTCACTCTCTTACCTGTTCCTCACTCTTGCTCTCCTCACTGATAAGCCAGTCCAGGTCTTTCTCAAAGTCATCCTCATACTCATCCGGAGTGTTCTGGACTGCAGAATCACTCATTTTCGCTTGACTTTCTCCTAAGACACAGCGAATGAAAAATGGAACACAGAGAAAAAAAAAACTGGTCTCTCTTCTGTTTTCAAACAAAAACGATAATAGAACCATTTTAATCTGAGAATAATTAAATGATGTTGTGTGTAAAGAAATGATTATAAATATTATTTGAAATAATTATTTGGCCATTTATTAAGGAATGTTAGATTTTATTGACCAATTTATTGATCATTCTTAATTCTCACTTTAATTTTGTTGCATAAAAGCAATTAAAATTATATACGTGACGTATAGAAATACATATCACATAAACGTACAAGACACTTGGTAGGTTTGTTGACATGAATGTAGTTAGGGTTATGTAATAAATAATGTCCAAATGCATTAGGGCTTTAGATTCAAACCACTTGGAGTCTCATAAATTAGATCTCAGAGAGTTTCAGAAAGTGAAACACAGGTGTGTAGACATGGAAACTGAACCATAATGAGCAGCATCTGATCCATAATGAGCAGAGGATATTATAGTTAACTGAACTAAAACCTTTAAAAAAAATAGTTAAAATATAGTAATTCGATTTAACTTCATGAATTAAAAAGAACTAAAACTAAATAAAACAACTAACTTAAAGAAATAAAACAAACATAAAAATGACAAAATTACTCAAACACTCAAAATATAATAAAAATCAAAACTATTTCAAAGTAATAATAAAATTATAATAGTATCTCAATGATACTAAAATAACACTGGTCTACAGTGACAATTAAAGTAACAATATTCTCCATTACTGTCCAATAAAAAGATCTTATTTGTAATTCTAAATTGTTATTCGTTCTTCTTTTTATTATTATTATTTTTATACTCAGACTTTGCAGGCGAAGTTTGTATATTTAAATGGAGCTTTATATTTCATGTTGTAAATGCCACATATGACCATTCCGTTAATTGCACTGCAATGCCTAAATAATTATAATTATAATGTGAAATTCCCTTGATAAAATAACATTTTAATGAGCATTAAGGCTAATATTAGCCCTACAACACAAAACCTGGTGGTCTTGTCATTGCATGATAGAGTTAACCTATCGTCTGCTTTTAGAATTTAGTTTAATTCTAATTTCCCGCGCGTGAAAATTTATGCAGCTTACCTTCAAAACTTCTGTATGGTGTTTCCTCGCGTTAAGTGTAAAATTAATGAATGATAATTCATTAGCCGACCTATATATTCTAGAGAGCTGGTCTCTACGCGCACCTGTACATTAGAGAGCAGGTCGCTCTAATCCTCTGCTGGCCTCAGCTTCAAAGTAGCGTGTAACAGGTGTTGCCATAGAGACGCACAACACGGCCTGTAGTAGCAGCGCGCGCATGCTCAGACTCTTTGTAAATGTAGAAGGGAGATCCAGCCAGATTTTATCTGTGATACAGTTAGTGGAAAAATAAATAAGATACAACAAAGGATACTTTGGTTTGTTTGGCAAAATCGTTATGAATAAACAATTAAAGTGTATTTCCTTAAATAAATTGACCTAAGCAAAGAAATTATTTTCTAGATTGCCTATTATAACTGTACTTTATATGCTTTGGCAATATTAGAATTTTTAACAACCATGCCAATAAGGTTTTGCTAACCCTGACACTTCCCTGGATTTCACTTTCTTGTAAAAAAAAAAAAAATGTATATATATATATGCCGGCAGAAACTTACCTTCTTTTTGAAGGCAAGGTTCAAAAAGAAAATGATTGATTCAGTCAGTGTGGAAGAACTTGACTGGTCTGCATAAAACCAAGTCCTAATCCCAGTTGAACACCTCTGGTGTGACTGTAAATGCAGACCTTGAGCCAAAAACTCATCACCAAACACCAATGACTTGTACATATGGGTACAATCATTTTAGACACTTCCAAAACTGTTGCAACAGAGATGGAAATACAATTTTTAAATACATGAATTATGTTCCCATCGTTGTTGCCACAGATTTGGAAGTGCATTTCAGAGGGGGGTGTCCCAATACTTTTGTCTATATAGTGTATGTACAAGTCATTGGTGTTTGGTGATGAGTTTTTGGCTCAAGGTCTGCATTTACAGTCACACCAGAGGTGTTCAACTGGGATTAGGACTTGGTTTTATGCAGACCAGTCAAGTTTTTCCACACTGACTGAATCAATAATTTTCTTTTTGAATCTTGCCTTATACACAGACGCATTGTCATGTTAGAATAGAAAAGGGTATATATATATATATATAAATTGTCAAGCACAAAGACAACAATTATTGTACATTAATATTATTATACTATTAATAATATTTTAAAATTTATGTATTTATAACAGGACAGAGTGTGAAGAATAACTTTAAGGTCCTGGCACTAAATTATGATTTTTTATGATCTCGGAAGTATCACGAATAGCTCGCATTTTCACGTTTATGGTAAATGTAGTCCCTACTAGATTAAATAAAACACAGTTCATAAGAGAAAAACCCGATTTCCCATAATACACCTCGACCCGCATACAAAAGTCACGACACGCCTCCGCGGGCAGAACTGTTGAAGAAGCTACGTGCCCAACTGCATATAGTTACATTACTCCTATTTATGATCCTCTTATCAACTCGCAGCTCGTGGACCGATACAGTTGTTGTCGCTCAGTAGACAAAAATGACTTCTATAGCTTTGTGCACAATAAACAGTTCAGCGAGATCAATAGCAAGACTGTGCCAAGTGTCCCGCTCTGCGCATGGTACGGCTGATTTCCAGTCTTTCGTAGCCCGTTACTCTACCCTCCGTAAATGTGCCTTTCTTCCGGGAGGAAAATGGTCATTCATAAAAGCAGGAGCGAGACAGATGTCTCAAGCATCGCCGGGGAGGATCTCACTCGGACGATACGGTAAAGGTGTATTTCTGGCTGCTGGGGCAGCAGCTGTCACTGGGTTTCTGACGGCAGGTGTAAGTCACTTTCAGCGGGCCGAAATGGCAACGAAGATATCCAAAGTTGAAGAAGAAGAGGGGAACATACGGGAGAGATGCAAGTCGTTCATGTCTCCACCAGTCACTGACATCAAGGTCTTAGAGCAGAGGAAAGACGCGATGTCTACGAGAATGGAGATGCTCATCATGGAGACACAGGCTGCATTCTGTAAAGCCCTTGAGGAAGTGGATGGAGGCACGTTCAGGGTGGACAGATGGAGTAGGAAGGAAGGTTAGCTCATTTCTGCTGCCCTACTTCACTAATATAACGTTTAACTTTTTATGGATTGCTAATGAATTTCTCTCTGTGTTTTTCATTAAAAAAAATATTCAGTGATTGTATGAACGAAACGTACAGTATAAAATATGCAAAAAACATAACATAGTGGCACACATGATGGTCCAAAGTCTTCATTTATGTTTGGATCTACAGATATGTGGAAGCCCATTTTCACCACATAATAAAAAAATAAATCATGTTTTGGTAAACAAACAAAACATACTGTAAAAGTGGAAATGATGAGATAAGAAGTCATATTTATGAGATTAAAAAGGTGAAATTATGAAAATAAAAAGGACATTTTTGGTTAAATGATAACTTTTTGTATTATGACTTCGTATCTCAATTTTGACTATATCTTATCTCTACTGTAGCTTCTAGGGCTGGACATTTTTTTCAAAAATATTGTATTAGAATATTTGGGCTCATAAAAAAAAGAATATTCAAATATTAGTTTTTAAATAACGATTAACGAGAAAGACATTATTTATACACAATGTTCTACAACAACGTTATGTTAAATCTCAAGGTTTTCTTTTAGTTGAAAACGTAAGTAAATGAAGAACAAAAGAACAAAAACAGTCAAGCTCAAGCAGAGCAAACGGAAAAAATAAAGCAGACCGTAGACCGAATATTCGACTGTTTGTGCACACCCCTAATAACTTTGACTTTTTTCATAATTGTGACATCCTGTGTCATAATTATGGCTGTTTATATCTAATTTAAACTTTTTCCTGTCATAAATATCACTTTTTATCTCATAATTATTTATTATTATAATCATAATTATCATCTCATTATTCTTGTCATAATTTTTTATATCATAATTTAACATTTTCTGTCAATTTCTACTATTTATCTCATAATTATTACATATAAGTTGTCTCTACCATCTCTACCATCTAGTGAATTTATAATTATTTTGTCATCCAACATCAAAGTCAGAAAGCCTTTTTAAATATTCCTTTTAAAACCATAATGTAATTGGTTAGGTGTCAGGTTTAACAATAAACTGCTAAATCTTCTTTCAAATTTCAAAACATTCAATTTTAACGTAACTGACTAGTCAAAATATTATTATTAATAATCAAAAAATATCTGTAGTCCATCTTATGTTTTAATGTTGCATTCTAAAGATTATTTAGCTATCATTGTTCCAAAAATAAGTGCTTTATATAACAGTCTGATATATAAAAAAGTTAATTGTTCCATACATCAGTGACTCCCAACCAGGCATTAGATTTTGCTTTGTTAAGCTATAAACCAGAAACATTCATACATTAAATATTAGCTAGAAGATGTGTGCTGTTGTTACACTGTAACAAAACCGATTGCATGTTTCTCTTGTGTCTAATAAAGGTGGTGGTGGCATCAGCTGTGTGATGCAAGATGGGAAGGTTTTTGAGAAAGCGGGTGTGAACGTGTCCGTGGTGTTCGGAAACCTCACCGAAGAGGCCGCCAAGCAAATGCGCAGCCGTGGAAAAGTTTTGAAAGGGAAAGATGGTGAGAGACTGACTTCTCATTTCGAGGTGAATGCAGAGTGTGACTGCAACCAGTTCCTTATATCTTCAGTTCTACTTCTAGTTTTTAATTTTGGAATTAGTTTGAACCGTCAGTGGTCTTAAGGCGTTTACTGTGAAGATTTGACATGCCTGATGGAATTGAGGGTGATTGAGAGGACGTGACTTGATGCTTACTTTATTGTTTTTACCGTTTAGCACTATCTCTGTGTTCCAGGGAAGCTGCCGTTCTGTGCCATGGGCGTGAGTTCAGTCATACACCCAAAAAACCCCCACATTCCCACAGTGCACTTCAACTACAGATACTTCGAGATTGAGGAAGCAGACGGTGAGTGTTCTTGCCAAGTCATTTGAGCCTGTGAGAAGAGAGATGTTGTTATCTATGACCACCACCCATCATAGTCTCTATCCATCTCACTTCTTGTCATAGGCACAAAGCAGTGGTGGTTTGGTGGAGGAACGGATCTCACTCCTGTTTATATTGATTTGGAAGATGCCGCCCATTTCCACAGGACTCTGAAGGAAGCATGTGACAAGCACCATCCTAAGTATTACCCAGACTTCAAAAAGTGGTAGGAATCTCATGACGGTTGTGTGTAGTTTGAATGGGGTGTGTTACAGCTGTTATGGGTATGAGGATGTGTGTGATGTATGAGTCTTTTATCTTCTGGGTGGATTTTAACTGTTCAGCAATGATAAGATTTCCCATTATTTGCAGCAGCCATTGTTTTTGTTTTTTTTTATCTTTTTTGTGAGTTAACACTTTTGTTTTAAGACATCCCTTATATATATTTATTTATTTATTTTTTTTCAGTTTATCATGAATGAGACGGATGCTCATTTAAAACACTTTCAAATCTTTGATTGCTAGTACTTAATTTTTGTATTTTATTTTATAATTTTTTAAAATGTACTTTTATTTAATCCGTAATTAAATAGATTTGCTTCTTAAATATTAGATTAGCAGGAGTATTTTTTTTTTCTCTCAAGGTGTGACAATTACTTCTACATCCGTCACCGAGGGGAGACGAGAGGCATTGGTGGGATATTTTTCGATGATTTGGATTCCCCCAATCAGGAGGAGGTCTTTAATTTTGTGAAGAACTGCGCTAAAACTGTGGTGCCTTGTTACCTGCCCATTGTATACAAACATCTAAATGACTCCTTTACCCCTGAGGAGAAGGACTGGCAGCAAGTCAGGAGGGGCAGGTTGGTTAAAGAGGGAGTCCATACTGATATAGGCTGATTTTTCTACTTATATACACACACACACTATCATTGAAAAGTTTGGGTTCAGCAGTATTTGTTTTGAGAAATTAATACTTTTATTCAGCAAGGATGCATTAAATTGATCAAAAGTGACAGTAAAGACTTTGACATTGTTACAAAAAAAAATCTGTTTCAAATAAATGCTGTTCTTTTGAACTTTCTATTAATCAAATACTGAAAAAAACAGTATCATGATTTCCACAAAAATATTGAGCAGCACAACTGTTTTCAACAGAATAATATGAAATGTTTCTTGAGCATCATATCAGCTTATTACAATGATTTCTGAAGGATCATGTGAGACTGAAGACTGGAGTAATGGAAATGAAAATTCAGCTTTGCAATCACAGGAGTCAGTTATATTTTAAAATATAGTTAAAACAAAATTTAAATTCTAAAAATATTTCACAGTTGTATTGTTTTACTGTATTTTCAAAAACATTTTAAAAAGCTTACTGACCCCAAACTTTTGAACAGTATGTATATAAATATTTTTTTATTGATTTATAGTATAATGCTGAAAAATATTATATTGCTAGCAACATACAGAAAAATATCTTCAAATATATACAAACAATTAAAATACTATCTTATGCAAATTCAGATGGTCAGTCTAGTTTAATTTCTAAAATAACTCAATATTAATAATATTCAATACTCATCATTATTCTGTATTTTATATATAGCATAGTTATTACTACATTTGTAACTGTCTTTTCAATAGTTTTTGTCACATGTTCAGCCGCTAACCCAACTCTCTTTGTGTTTCTTAGATATGTGGAATTTAATTTAGTGTATGACAGAGGGGTGAAATTCGGCCTGGCCACACCTGGGTCTCGCATCGAGAGCATCCTGATGTCCCTACCGCTTACTGCTAGGTAAGAGACTTTGTATTTACCAAACTTTGTCACGTCAGCTACTGCCTGTTACTATGGATCATCCTTTTGAGCTTTTATTATAACATTTTTGCAAACTTTGTTTACTTATATAATTTAAAGACATTATATATTTTTAAAATGTTTTTTTTTTTACATGTTTTCCCTGAGGTCCACTTATAACACAAGTAAAGTTTTTCCACACCAAATAGATAATTTTTTTTTACAACCGTTTCCGAAAATGAGCATATGATAACCTCAAACAATAAAGGAAAATGGGATTCCTCATGATATGACCCTTTTAAAAACTCAAAGTAATGTTTTAAAGTAAACTTCTTTCTTTGGTGTCATTTAAAGTGTCTTTATTTTTATTAATCTAGCCATAAATATTTCATTTCAGGTGGGAGTACATGCACGAGCCCACAAAAGGCACTAAAGAAGCCGAGATGCTGGAGGTCTTACGAAACCCTAAAGAGTGGATCTGATTGAGAGAAAGACCAATTTAACTAGTCATCAATATTGGCATTATTGGATGGGAACTGTGAAAATGGGGGGTGGGTTTGTCTCTGGATTAGCTCAGTGATACCAGACACATCAGCAACTTCAATAATTATGACATTCACTAAAATAGAAAATCAAGTCAGACAGGACACATTCTCATCATTTGACTCATTGTTTTGCTGACTGACTGCAGCACTGCACGATTACTGGCTTGGCTGTAATGAACTCTCTATCATTGCTCACTGGAGATGCAGTGTTTACTCCTGTGACAGTGTTACTTAGTTACAGCTTTGTTTCTGCTCGCACTGCTTTAATCATGACTACTGGTGTATTTGAAACCTGTAATGGCTTTGTATGCTGTTTTTGAATGGATGTGTTAATCACGTATGTCTAAATGGTCATGTTTACTCTGTGCTGATGCAAGCGCCATGCCATTATTGCTTTTCTTACACTGTTAATTTTTTTGTGCCTCACTTCTCGGTTGCTTTGTGTCCTGTCATGTGCTAACATGTCTTTATTATTTTACTGGCTTTTTTTTTTTTTTTTTTTTTTACAGATATTAAAATTGAAGTCAGAAGTAGTAGTATTCTCAGGACATTATAATGTTGATATTCTTTGTATTAAGAAAAAAAATAAAGTTTTTATATGTGGTTTAATCTGGTGTACTGATAATCTAGTATAGGTGTTCATAAACCTAAAAAACAAACAAACATTCAGTTCTGACATGCTATTAATAGCTTTTACTGATTAAAAAACTGCATGATTTGTGTTCAAGTTCACATTAGGCAGGGTTAATAATATTCATCTGATGTCTCTAAGGCAATAGAACAAACTTTGTGTCCTTTGCTTGTGCAAGTCACTTTAGCATGCAAATCTGCTAATGAAGTTAATAAATTACAACAGAACAACCTCTGTTTGCTTGTTTGGATGTAGGCAAAGTAATTCAGGTAATAAATGTGGTGCATTTTAACATTAATGGGTATGTTGAAATTAGACTGAATTTTAAAGGAAGTACATTACATCTGAAGATGTATTTATTTAACCCTCTAACTCTAGCACTCTCTATTCTAATTCTATTTTATCTGTCTGTCTGCTTTCTATTTTAAAAAACACACCCTTGACCCTCTATCAATTGCATATTTATTATCTAACTGCTAGTTTTTCTTTAAAACTAACACTAGCTTTCTTTTTTCTATTCTATCTAGTTTCTTTAAAAAAAACAAACAAAAAAAAAAAACTTGCTATGTGTACTGCGTTAGGCTAACCGAGACTTGTCATAGCGCTTGCATGCTGTTGCTCTTTTGTTGGTTTTGATTGCTTCTATTGTCCTCATTTGTAAGTCGCTTTGGATAAAAGCATCTGCTAAATGACTAAATGTAAATGTAAGATTGTAACCTATTCAGATCTGTTCAATTTAAAAGGGAATACTGTAAGAATTTGTACATTTTATATATTTTAGCTATTTATAATATGGTCATAATATTATAACGGTGTAATAATTGTTATAACATTAGGCTTGTCATACAAAAAGAGAACATGGCAAATTCTGAAAACTTTATGCAAACTGCCATTAAAATATTTGTCAGATATTGTTTTTAAAAGTCTCTCATGCTACCAGTCATGATGTGAATTATTACAATTAAAAAAATTCTAATTTAATATATTTAAAAATGACATATACTCCTGTGTCGGCAAAGCTGAATTTTCAGCAGCCATTACTAACATTAATCATACTAATATAATGATTTGTTACTCCCTGTTCTCTCTATTATCAGTGTTGAGAACAGTTGAGTAGGTTAATATTTTGTGGAAACCATGATATATTTTTTAGGATTCTTTGAATAATAGAATTGTTGAAACAATTATTTGTAAGAAATTTTAAGTCTTCATAGTCACTTTTGATCAATTCTTATCTTTGCTGAATAAATGATTTTTTTTTTTTTTTTTTTTTTTTTTTTTTTTAAATATGTTCACTGAAGTGTATAAGTAAAGTCAGAGGAGTGAGGGCCAAAAAACGTTTATTACAAATAAAAGTCAAGCTCAATCATTACAAAAAATTAAATTTGTTCTTAATACATTTATATATATATATATATATATATATATATATACACACACATTATCTATCTCTGAGTAAGGCTTAAGCAATAAACACCAGCACAATCACTCTTAACTACCACAGAAATATCAGCCTGCACATGTTCAGCAACATCAGTCAAAGTCAGCCAAACTTGTAACATCATCAGACTGTATTTCAAATGATGGTAGTCTTATTTCACATTACCTTTAAAAACAAACAATTTTAGGCAAAGTGAGACTGTTTTGATTTTCACAAAGCTTTCTTGAGTTAGTGCTGGTGATGGATTTTAGTGCATATTTATGTCAGCTGAGCATGTTGTAGATGAACTGAGAATATAAACTGTAGAAAGCCAAGAGGATAAACCAAACAGCATTTGCCATTCTTTTGCTAGTAATTTATCACATATTACACAACAATTAATATTCCTTTACACATCAATTCATATTTCTTGACAAAGAGCAACCGGTGCCCTAAAAAGTGCATTCACTCATAGTTACTGAATAAGTACAAATGTTTCCATTATGTTGTCTTTTCTTCATACCCCCCCCCCCCCATACCCCCATCCCCCCACCCCCCAAACACATACTTTCCTGATATTTAATACTGAATATTTCCTTGTTGAGTTTTTTCTTCTAATTTTTTTAGGGGACTAGAACAGCTTGTTTGCATAATTTGATAGTATCTGAAATTCTCTTGGTTTTTGTTTAGTGTAGCTGGGCCTGAAGTGAAAACTGACTCTGAGTAATAAACCAGGAATAAATGGTATGAGGTAAACGGTGTCCACTTGCTGTTAAACACACAGACAAGCCCAACCTGATAGTTAGTGTCAAATATCCAAAACTGATTTTTTTTAAAGTCTGAAGAGAGATTTCAAGAGGAAAAATCAGTAACACTTTACCTGAAGCGCATATATATACACACACACACCTAAACATGCACTGTATGATCTCATGAATAACTGTAACCACAATAATTAAAGTCATTGTTAAACTTTTTGAAAATATTATGTATTAAAACACATGATAAACAACTAATTTTAGATATCAGAAATAATCTTTTCAGATTCTAATTAGTGCTGTCAATCGATTAAAAAAAATTAACTAATGAATCGCACATTTTTTCTTAAATGAATTGCGATTAATCCCACCTAACATTAAAGTTTTTAAATATACTTTTACATTACAATAAATTCACATTCAATCTTCAAATTAATGTAGAAACAACATAAAGACAGTATATTTTTATTTGTTTAATGGCATCTTTTTTATGACTGAAGGCCAGTATCACTGATACAGTGACACTGACACTACTGATGTCTCTATGAAATTGTTATTTTTCCTAATATTTAACCATTAGCAATTCAACACTGCAGTGTAATTAAGAGCTATCAATTTTAACATTTATTAGAAAATAACAGCTTCTAATTTAAGTGAACTTATCTTCACATAAACCCATTATAATAAATGTCACATTTACCTGTGTCCTCAGCAAGTAGGAAATATACAGAAATTGAATAAAGTTATCAAACACTAAATTCTAAATTAAATATAGATGAATTCTTAAAGCTACAAAAATTATTGATTTCCTCTTTTTTCTTTTGTTCTTTGATGAACAGACATCACAGCAGCTGGTTATTAGGTTATTTTGGCTGCTGTTACTTTAAGAGCTGCCGCTGCTGAACGTGACGCGGCTCTGACACGCACGCTCGTAGTTTAATTCGCGCTTTAATATGTAACGATACGGGCTACAGAGCACGCCGCCGCGTTTGTGCATGCAACTGAAGAGCATGCGCTATGAGCACAGTATAACGGCTGACAGGACAGGAAAATTCATTTTTACTGACATATGGCCTGACAACATGGGGAGGCCAACCCTAGCTCTACCCCTGCGTTAACGTGCTCATTTTGACAGCACTAACTATAATCCATTTTAACACTGGTTACAATTATTTATTAAAAAATACAGAATGCTTTACAATGTACATTATGAATACTTTATAATATATTAAAGGTGTCAGGTTAAAGTGTTACCAAAAATCAACTGTCGTGGGGAAAGAGTTATGCTTTGTAGCACACTATTTATAGTGTTACACAGTTCCCACTAGTACTTCTATTGCAAATGCAAACCACAATTCTGACCCAAAACTACAGTGTGAAAGCAGAAGGGGTGAATCGAACTACTGTTTCAAACAATCAAACCAAGCCTTCAACACATTCAAAATATTCCAGAGTTCAGTTAAAAGCAACCAGCATGGTCAAGGTAGTCATAATTGTTATTTTTCGACATTCTCTAAGAGGTTAGAGAAACAAAACTCAAGTTATTTACCCTAAAACAAATCTAAAAGAGAGTCTGCACACAGCTCACAACAAACAAAAAGCATGCTTCTTGCTCCTTATTAATTACCTCCACAATGGACAATTCATCTTGCTTGTCCTAGAATTCCCAGCCTGGGATGCTTAATATGCCCGTTTAATCTTTGGCCACAATAAGAATAAATTTCACAAGGCTGTGACCATGTAAATTGTTCCAAAGCTATGGAGAGAAAAGAAAGCACTATTGCATAGACCATTTAGTCTACCACGTTTTGCCATAGAACTTACTGTGGCTTGACCGAAACTGCAAACCTCAAACCACACTTGCACAATACAACAGTTGAAGGAACAGTTCACCCAAAAGTGAAAATTTGCTGAAAATGTACACAGAAGACATAGATTAGTTTGTTTCTTCATTGCAACAGATTTGGATTTAGCATTACATCACTTGCTCATCAATGGATCCTCTGCAGTGAATTGGTGCCATCAGAATTTTTCACTGCAATTTATTATTATGGATAGAGGACCGGAATTTTGGCCAGAAGCAATGGTTTAAAGTTAAAACGTCTTAATGATGGATTTGTTTCTTACAAACATGCGGCTTTTCACTGCACAGGATGTTAACTGATGGACTACAGTCATGTGGATTACCTGAGGATTATGATGATATTTTTATCAGCTGTTTGGACTCATTCTGACGGCACTCATTCACTGCACAGGATCTATTGGTGAGCAAGTGATGTAATGCTAAATTTCTCCAAATCAGTTTCAATGCAAAAACAAACTCATTTACATCTTGGATAGCCTGAGGGTGATTAAATTTTCAGCAAATTTTCCTTTTTGGGTTAACTATTCCTTTCAGTATTGTATTTTCCAAAATGCAAAACCACACACACGTTGACTTAGTGCCCAGATTTAGATTTAGATTTAGATTTAGCATTAACAACCATGATGCTACGTAAAATCAAGATTGAACTTGTTTGGTCAATTTTATCAGCAAAGTATTACCAGCAAATTCACACGGTTAACTAGTTATCCATTCAGCTGAAATGTTTCCAACATGCCAACCAAATCTAACACACAGTGTTTTACACCTCAACTAGTGGAAAAGAAAAATCAACCCAATATCAATATTTCATTGAGGCTGTGAGTCCAGTGCATAGAGTGACGTCTATGCAACTATAAAGACATAGCCTAAGCTTAGATGGCTATTTATAAAGGTTACAATGAACCTTGAAGTATAGAATGTCAGTAAACATTACAATTTACATCTTCCTGAAAATATTGTGCATTTTTTTCCACTGAATCTGATTATTTACAATTATATGTTTTAATTGTCCCATGAGCGGCTACAACTGACCAAATGTTCAGTTCATTTCTACAATGTTCTGACACTCACAGGACATACTAACTTGGAAGCTAATGACATTACAGTACTTTGTCATTGGATTTGGGCTTGGGTCAGGATTCATGAAATCAAAGCAATTCAATATTTAAGAATGTAACAGTACTAAGAATAATGTTATTGCATAAGTTGTTTTCTCTTCACATTAAGTAAAGAAGTTTAGCTGTTTTGCTAGTGCTGGAGTTGAAAAGCCTGTCATTAAAGTAGTGAAGTTGTAAAAAAATAAATAAAAATACTTCTAGTACTAAAAAATAAACGGCCAAAGCGTGTTCACATTCCGCCAAAACATTAGCTATAAAAGAGAAGAGAGACACAGCAAGTAAGGAATGACAGGGTTTACAGTATCGGTATCAAAATAACATGCCTGGAAGATCCATCACTTTCCCTGGGAGATGATAACCGTGTTACCATGATTACTGATGATGTCTTCATATTTTGGTGGAGGCTCTGCTTCTATCTGTATATCTGTATGGCCCACAGCTTCCTCGTATGAAGGGGGCGGGTCACCCCGACTGCCCCGCCCAGGTGTGAGGTCAGTGCCTGGGTAGGCGGGGCTACTGTGGGCACTGATCTCTGAGTGAGGACTGATGTCAGGATGGTAGTCCCGACCCCACTGGTCCATTGACACCACTGATAGGGTTGTGTCTCTTTGTGGACGCCCAATGGCAGGGCTCTGCTGGGATCTTTTGCGTGAGTGGCATCTCCAAACCGTAATGGAAACCGCAGCAATGAGCAGCAAAACCAGCAGCAGGGGTAAGATTAGGTACAGGGAATGAACGCCACCAGCGATGGACTCCAGTCCTCCAGGCCTGGGGCTGCTTTCACGCTGGTACTCCTCCCAGAATCGCCTCTGTAAGGGTGAAAAAACACAATTAGATAGAGACATTGTCTACATAAATGTAAATAATAAGCACAACAAACTTGTTTGTATTGAAAACAAAAACCACACCCTTTTCAATGTCATCAAGACCAATAACCAAGACTTTGCACAATGACTGTGCACCACAGAACTAAACTGAGAATGCCTTTGGAACTACAATTCAGTTCCTAAATTTGAATTAAGGTAGCAAACATGATGTAGAATTGCATTTCAAAACATTTAGGAATGAAGGAAGTACAATTAAATGAATTAAAATCAAAAAGAAATTATGGAGAAAATAACAAATTTTTAACTTGTAAAGCAAAGTTTGTCAAGGCAAACTTTGAATCTTGGCTTGTTTAAAAGTTTTGAAGAAAGTTTGAAGAAAGCCCTGAAGTTTGAAGGACAAATGGACAGAAAGAACGACAGACAGATTGAAATGACACATATAGAAATCTGCATTCAGTTTTCTACTTAAATTAACTTTTATGGACGAGGGTGGAAGAACACTTCATTGTCCAGAATGCATTACATTTGTTACAATTTAGTAAATTATTCTTCAAATACAAATTTTAATTCAAATTCCAATTCATGATTCAAAAGGAAGCCAATTATTCGATTCTGAACTTTGCACAATTAATCAGAATAAAGCTGAAATGGCAATATGACAAGCAATATGAAGTGCTTATAAACTGGCTGTTGTCAACAAAAGAGAAGCTTAAATAAACCAAAATAAAAACCTGATGGTTTAACAAAAAAATGAAGAAATAAAGGATGCCATATATATTAAGCCAAGCTAACAATTTTAAAGTTTTACTATAAAATAAAATTATTGTTGTATTATTTTTCTTAAATTCTTGATTTTCTTTATTTCATTTAATATGTTAATTTAGTACAAATAATAATAATCACAATATTAATAATTGTATTCACAATTATCATCAAAAGCATTTTTGGTCAAATGTGCATTTTGCATATCTACAAACAAACACATCAAACCTGTAGTGATTTTTTTTTTTTTAATTCACAATCGTCTGAAAAAGAAAAAAAAAAAAACTAATTATATTTTTCCCCCAAATCATCCAGCCCTACCATGAACTCAACAAGTGCACATACTGTCTTTAGCATTGTTCTGTTATTTTGTATACACAGTGTAAACGCCCACAAGTACACAACTCAAACATCCTTAATCTGAATGATGCATAATTAACCATCCAGAGAAAATGTGTACCCATTGAGCCTTTCCTGTCGATAATGCTCACTTCCTGCCTAGAGGAAATGCCACGGAGTGGAATGACTGAGAGGAAGTTGTGTTCAAGTTCATACAAAAAAATAAGCACCCAAACTCACCGTTTTCTCATCATTCTCAAACGCCTCCCTGGCTTCTTCATAATTGCAGATTTCCTCCCTGCACTCTCGCTGGATGTTCCCTTGTTTCATCTCCTCCAAGAAGAAGTTAGCTCTCGGGAGCCTCCGCAGCACCGAGTGCGCGGCATCTGCTGGCAGGAACACTGGTGGAGATACAAACAATAAGCATACAGCACAGAAACAAGAAGGGGGGCTATGACCGACAAAGTGATTTCTTTGAAATGCCGGTTCCTCCCAGGCACAGGGAGCTTGTGAAAGAGTAGCCTAGTGTTCCTCAGCATTGAGAGTGGGAGAAATAAAACATGCTATATTGTGATCCATAATTATCTGATTAGGCATGGACTGAATATTAGATGTGCTTTGTAGGCCAAGACCCCTGTTGATAATCTGTGACTAATACCAATTGGAAATTACTGACAGAAAGATGCATCACCTTTACGTGACATCCATGAGATCACAAGCTGCCTCAGCATACACACCCACAACATATCTTGGCAACGTTAAGAAACACAAAACGGCATCCTTGAAAATATCACATAGTCTCTGGCAGAAATAAAGTAACGTTATAAAAAGACTCACCGGCTCCCATGATTCCTGCAGCTTTTCAAAGAGGGAAACTGGACCTTGGGAACGACAAAACATACGACCAGATTTCATCAACGACCACCCATTTATAGTATATCACTTGTGCTCATGCATTTTCAGTTTCACAAAATCAAAACAACAGCAATATTCTCGATGGAATTCGGCATAAAACACTACAGAGCGGTGTCCATATGTTAAGCCACAATAAACAGAAATATCTGTTCGAAAACAATCATTTTGTATGGCTCAAGGACTGTTAGCTTACTAGCATGTACAGGACATAGACAACCATTGTCAGCACACGAATAAAAACAGGTACGTTTTTAACAAGCACAAAACAACTGTTATTTCACTATACAGAAACGTAAAGCTGCCGCCTCGAGGCGTTAAAAAAAACACAACAGGCATACAAAATTGTGTAGATAATTCAATCCTTATACGTGATGACTATGGACTGAAGCTTGTTGACGCGGTTTTATACATAAAATGGCACAAATTAATATAACCATCGACGCGCCCGAAGCTATATGTTTTGTATATAATAATTAGAAAAGCCTGCGACTTTAAATTAGATGAATAAAATATACAAAAACTGTTTACCCGTTCCACCCAAACGCGTACACCGTCCCAATGTCCTGATTTGGCGCATGCGCAGTCAGCAGCCAGAATTAACTGGATAGTAACGAACATAGTATATGGGGTGTAATTACAGAACATGATTCGTTCTTTTGTAAATCCATTTTTTTTTTTTTTTTTTTTTGTAGATATATGGGACAGGAAGGAAGTGGTAATGTTTATATCGGCTTTTAGGTAATAATGGTTTGCCAAAAAACACTGCGAATATATAGGAGAAACAAGTGAACTACATTGTGATAAACAGTTTATGTAGCCTATACATGGTCTTAACTGTTGCTTTTATCTCATCGTATTTTTTATTTTCCATGGTTAATTTAAATTTCAGTGTTCTTCAAGAGAATAACTGTACATTTGTAGGCCTACTGTCAAAGTGTAGCATACGTTATGGATTTGATTTTTCTTCGTGTAAAAACGTACAACAAAATTGTACAAATAAATAAGTAAAGCAATGAATAAAATGAAATATCAGTAGTTCAAAATAAAGTAAAAGAAAATTAAATAATACAGGCCTACAGAGTAAAGTAAGACAGTAGGCCTAATTAAATTTAAACAAAAGATGAAGAATGTGTTATAAGTTAAGTGATGGACATACAGACTCATTTAGGCTACTGTTCCTGATATTGCAGCAGACAGACACAAGTATTGCAATCACAGTAATCTTGCTCATTTTATCTGACATGTATTAATCAACAGGGATTCACTAACTCAATTTCTGTCTTGTTGCACTATTAGCTTGAATAATGTCTTTTTGGGGGCTATAGCGTTCATTTTCTTCTCTCTCTGATTAGAATCGGCAATCAATGATCCTCCAAGTTGCTAGAAAGCATTTGCCCTATGATGTCTTAAAACTCACTTTTATATTCTGTACATAACAGTCAGATATACCCAGAGCTATTATCTGCAGGCCTATTCACTGATTCACTGGCACTGAGGAAAATGCTGTTAAATGGCTATATTTGATTTTTTAATATCTAAGTAGGGAGCTGTATGACATAATACTGTCCAGTTTTTTAAAAATGTATTGTAGCTATTTAATGTTATAATAGTGTGTGCTTTATTTACAGCGGCTTCTCTTGATTTATTGTTTGCTTATATTGTTAGAAAAAAATGCACTTAACGCTAACACAAATGGTGCTGAAAATCAGTTCAATACACATTCATTACTGAAACAGGCAAAAGAATGCAACACACACACACACACACACACACACACACACACGGTATCTTATTCTCTCTATTACTCCTGCAACACACACAAACACACTTGTTTCACTATCCTTGTGGGGACTCTCAGGTGTAGTAGTTTTTCTACTGTACAGACCTCAATTTAGGTCCCCACCGTGACACAAGTCCCCATGAGTCTGTGTGTATTCAGGTTTAAGTCCCCACCAGGATATAAAAACAGGTACACACACACACACACACACATACACACACACTGTATTTCATTCTCTCTATTATTCCTGTCTCTTTCACAAAACCCTTGATAATAATAATAATAAAAACACTTCTATTGACCTGAATAGATGTCATGTCTTTTCAGGGGGAAAAAAACCTGCTTTCAGGCAACTAGAGACTGCCAGTCTGTTACATTCTGAATGTATTCTTCACCTTCAAGGCAAACCAGTATTTTTGACAATCATTAATTTTGATTCAAAAGGAATTATTTTTCTTTATTCCCAGATGAAAAGCTCATTCATGATGAATTGAAAAGAGTAATAGAATTTGATGTTTAATCTTGCTGTGTTAATGGAGTTAAGGAAAAATGTGAGTGTAAATCTTGCGAACTGAACAAAGAATGTATTAAGGGTGGTATCTTTAGAGACTTTTGTTAGCAAGGCCAAACTATTGATGGTGTTATGAAATTTCAGGTGTCCTTCGTTAACAGACTTTCCAATCATGAACAATGTATGGCTTTTCGGGGTGAATGTACCTTGACCATAACCTTACATATTGCAACACTAAATGGAGGATAGGCCTACTAATTCATCTGTCTTTTGACAAACTCCTGGGTTATTTTTTTAACCCAAATGCTGGGTTGAGCCTTTGGGTCATTTTTTGGAATATTTTTTCAGTGTTTGGGAAGTTTTTGTGTTACCCATCCCC
>JAFVLL020038727.1:52971-82971 GCA_021397915.2 Tor tambroides
CAGTATAACAGTGCACAGACGGTAATGCACAGGGCGGGAGGTCCCAAGTCAACAGTTCTACAGCGTAACACAAACGCACAGACGTAAACTGCTCCGGTCACTGAGTGTTGCGCAGCTGGTTGTACACATGCTCCAGGATCTGTGCGTACGCCTGGTCTTTGGGTGCGTGGCCACTCAGAGAAGCCTGAGGTTTGACAGAAAATGAGCATTTCTTTAAATACTGCTAGTCAGAGATAGTCATGCTTTGCTGTGCTGTAAGATGATCGTCAAAGTTGTATGTTAATTGTAAATCATGAAAACTGATATTGTGTTTTGTTCGTTTGTGTAAGTATGAAGGAGAGAAATTATGGCAGACCTTGATTTTGTCGAGGATTGAGGTATTAGGACTCCACATCTGACTGAACTGCACAAGGTCAGGAGCAGACCGATAAAATTCCACCAACAGCATCTATAATAAAACTGATATCAGTCTAAGCTTCTCACAAGACTTTACACATCATACTAATTAATTCTACAGGATGTAATTTAGACCTTGGTTTAATCTAATCTAGACTGAGGTGTTATCTATAGCTACAGGAAACTGAAGAGACAACCAGTGATTTGCTTCAAAAGCTACTATTTCTGAAGCATGCTAAACCATAGAAGAGATTAAAATCGCTGTTTTCCCAAGATGGGCATTGCTGCATAAATTTAGCATGTTAGTTGTTATCGTACCATCTCGTTGAGCACATCTGTAGTGAGGAAGTTGTCTTGCACGTATGTGACCTCTACCGCCACTGGGATGCCGTAATCATTGGGTCGTTGCTAAGCGGAAGAAGAAAATAAGAGCAAGCTAATATTTTGGCATCAACAGCAAAAAAAAATTCAGTAAATGTTTAAGAACAGTTACCTCAGGAGGGGGAACTACCCAGAATGGTGTGATGGTGGAGGCCACACCTTGGTTGCCATGGTAATAGGGTCCTATAATTGGTGGACAAAGAAAAGAAAAGACATGAGACAGATCATTCAATAAAATACAGGCTGTGTTGCGTAATAATCATCTGTGAAATCCATCACGCACCACAGATAATCCCCAGACAGGGCTGGAAGCCATTACTGCTGCCTTGTAGGCGGAGCTGGTGATCCATCTGTGAATCTATGTCCTGCAGAGACGGAAGGGCGGGGCCTCGTGGGTGACTGTGATACCATCCCACCAATGACAGCCCCCGCATGAAGAGATTTTGGCAAATCTGCAACACAGTTAATAAGGTAAACTGCTCAGACTATGTGACTTCACTAACAAAATGTTTTTGCCGACTGACCTCTTCTTCGACAGCTGGGGCGGCGTCTTTATCTGCCAGCCGCGTACGGCAAGGGAACGCCCTCAAGACAGTAAGCACTGAGAAACATGAAATATACATTTTGAGTGTTTCTAACCTCCAAAGTTCATACAGCAGTTACAAAAATGATCACACTTACACTGGGTGTTTGTGTCCCATCGGCCCCCTAAATACCCCACCACCTCACTTGAGGTCAGGTGACAGTGAAAATCCTATGAACAGAGGTGAGTACACTGGCTTCAACTGTTGACACTCTATCATCAGTATTGACTGTACTCTTTATTTTAAAATCATAAAGCCATGAGAACTTCATACCATTAGCAGCAGAACATTGCTGGACACTGCTACATTAAAAGGCTGGAAGCGGTTGATCGCAGAAAAGGCAGACAGTTCTACGAGAGTGTGAGGATCCCTGCCAAGACAAACACAGGAATACTCAGGTACACTTTGTTTTGGAAGAAAGTGTATTTATTTGATCAAAAAAAAAACTATAATATTGTGAAATATTAATACAATTTAAAATAACTTTTCTGTTTCATTTATATTTAAAGTGTAATTTTTTTATGTGGTGGCACAGTTGAATTTTTTTAGCATGCTGTAACACCAGTCTTCAATGTCACATGATCCTCCAGAAATCATTCTAATATGCTGATTTGGTGCTCAAAACCCATTTCGTATTGTTATCAATGTTAAAAACACTGGTTTCTGTTTCCATCAGTGGTTTTCTGCCTCGAAACTCAGAACTGAACAATTAAGCTTAAGGGCCTCAAGCAGGTAAAAGAAGGTGCAGTAAATGTCGTATAAAACTCTAAAACTGCCATATAAAAAAGAAACATTATATTTGTAATGTAACAATTACCTTGCAGCATCTCTAGTGCCAAGAGTGCAATACCTGACTGGAATTCTTTCTCTGTCTCTCCTCTGCATCAGGCTAATGTCTGGAGAAAAAACAAACAGGAAATAACACATATATATATTAACAGGCCAAGTCATGCCTTCTCAGGTGTCCTGTTTTGATATGAGTCTACTAGGTGATTGTGAAGAATGGGGATGTTTCCATGTAATGTTTATGTTTATGTAGATGACGACATCATACCGTGCAGCTCAGGTTTGGACTTTTTATTCTTGTCCTCTACTAGCATGGTCGTTTTCCCTTCCTCTTCGTCATCATCTCCCATCTCATCATCTTCTCCTTCACTTATCAGACTCTGAGGTAAACAAATCAAATCATACACAAACTACTGGCTGCACTGTGATTGTTTATATTTATTGTAACTCATTTATAACCTTTTAAATTCTCGGTTACTATTATTTACATTTTTCAACATCTTTCTTTTCTTTTGACTGAAGGTCTTTGCACACTGAGTCCGAAATTCTCGTTTGATATTTTAGCATGTTAAAAAAATGTGACTTCACGTTGTGTCAGTCACGTTTTCTGCGTTTTCGTATCCGTAGCAAGTATTTTGATAGGAAAGGTTGACAAAAAAAAAAAAAATGCATACAAAAATTTCGGTCTCGGTGTGCAAGGACCTTAAGTCATTTTTCCTCCATTGCTCACCATGTCAGCACTGGGCTGGTATTTGTGTAGCCAGGTGGTTTTGTACTGGACTAGTTTCTGTCCCCGGTAACGCACCGAGGCCCAGCCACAGCCAGACTTCTTGGCCGGGTTCACCAGACGCTTGCAGTGTGTTGCCCAAGCGCTTGGAGAGTTAAAGATCTGCCCAGTCTCCACCCAACGAATCTTCCCATCATTCAAAAGATCTCCAACAAACTTTTTACCCTGTGGAGAGACAGACAGAGTCTTTACACCTGAGCAGAGAA
Source organism: Tor tambroides (assembly GCA_021397915.2). Lineage (NCBI taxonomy): Eukaryota > Metazoa > Chordata > Actinopteri > Cypriniformes > Cyprinidae > Tor > Tor tambroides. The sequence continues at coordinate 56,112 of JAFVLL020038727.1, forward strand.
GTATTAAAGGCATAGTTCACCCAAAAATACAAATTCTGTCATTATTTATTATTTACCCTAATGACAGTCATGCTCACCATTCAGTTTCATTTTATGGAAAAAAGAAAGGAGCTAGCTAGGACATTCTGGTAGATCAGGGGTTTTGTTTTAATCTTCTACTTTTAGATGCCATGGGCCGCCAAATATGATTATCTCTGTGAGGGGGACGCCCATCCTAAAATTTAAAAGAAAGCTATATATTTTTATGCATATTGTGAAAAATCCATATTATATGTAAAATATTATTTGGAAAATATTTTCATTGCATTCCATTATTGTTTTTTTTCTACACACTAGAGTACTGTTCTATTTATGCAAATATAATGTTTTATGTAAATCTTTATTTTAGAACATTTTTACTTTTTAATCATATTATTTTAATCTTATTTTTTTTTTTTACTTTTTACACAATTTTTTTCCATAATGTTTATACAGAGCCCCCAGCACTCTCTTGCTCCATTTTTTAACTAGCTTTGGGTGAACAGATTTTCATTAATTGGTGAACTATTTCTTTAACAATAGAAGATATAAGTGGTAATAGCCCTAATGGTGTCATTTCTGGACAGTACCAGGTAGTGTATGGACAGAACTCCGTCTCCAGGCTCCACAAGCCCGTCCTTTAAGAGGACTCTCAGTGTGATGCCTCTCCTGGTCAGGAGGGAACCCCTCCCAGAGGAGGACTTAAGGTCTGGATCTTCGGCCCCGCTCAACTCCTCATCCTCTTCATCCGCTCCTTCCTCCACCACCTGAGGAGATGAGGGTGGCTCAGAGCCTGAAGACAATGAACAGACAGAAGTACTGAATTAATTCAGGCAAGAATACATCATGCATATTTATTAAGCAATTTTAATATTAATGAGGTGAAGTCATATCTAAACCCTTGCAAAGAGAATAGACATCTATTCTTTTATTCAGGGAATTAAAAGAAAAATCACAGTGGTTGAATGGAAAATAGAATTTAGTAACATTTGACAGTTTTAGGTCCTTAGATCAAGTTTTCAAATGCAATCTCACAAACTTGTACATCGTAAAATTATAATGTCCTTTAAACAAAGTCTTTACTCGGGACTCTAGACTCGTATGTGGGAAAATATGTCTTTTATTGTGGGACAAAAATGGTAAACACAGCGAAGCGCACATCAGGGAATCAGCGAGCGTCCGCTGCCATCTCCATCTGATAAGCTTTTTTTCGGAAATTGAAACAAAACGGTTCTGATAATGTGTCGAGAAATGATTCGTCCTTCGCGTGTTTTGTTCTCGCTGCTCTCCGCAACCCCGCGGCCTAGTAATTATTAATTTCACCCGCTTATTAAAAAATTACTAATTTTTTTTATTCTCACCCATTTCGCGATAATCGTCGGAAACGCTTTGCCCTGAGACTGCTCCACAGACTGATGTGATGTCTTTCTTTCCGCCACTTCAGTTCAGCGGTGTTAATGTAACACTTCTGCGGACACTCGCCACCAGGCTGTTATTCAAAAACATAAAATGAAGGCGTGTGTGTGTCTGCAGTGTAGTTTCCTTGTGTAGTGTTTCTTTAATGTCAATTCCCCTCCCCTTTCTCCCTCCTACCCGTCCTTGTCATTTACTCCCCTTTATAAATTAGCGGTGTTTGTGGCGGTAGTCTCTCCAGCGCGGGCGGATGGATGTGTTTTGCATTGCTGTTACAACGGAAGCATTAGCCTACTTGCGGAAATATTACACGCAAATCGGCTGCCATTGTTTGCCATTTTTCTGTTTATATCAGTTTAGATACAGTTTCTAATGGCCCTGGACCACGGTCAAATGACCAGTCGACTGGGACCCAGCAGTGGACAGATGGTTTGTTTGGGGAACATGCGTAAATGATATAGGATTTACGGTAATGAATGGACCGCAGTGTCTGATTCTGACCGCTAGATGTCGTCAAAGAACGACGTATTATTCCAGCGCATAAAGAAAAACTGAACTGTCAACAAATGTGACCCTGGACCACAAAAGGGTCAATTTTTTGAAATTGAGATTTATGCATCATCTGAAAGCTGAAAAAATAAGCTTTCCATTGATGTATGGTTTGTTCAGATAGGACAATATTTGGCTGAGATACAAATTTGAGTATCCTGTCTGAAATCTGATCGATGCAAAAAAATCAAAATATTGAGAAAATCGCCTTTAAAGTTGTCCAAATGAAGTTCTTAGCAATGCATATTACTAATAAAAAATAAGTTTTTGATATATTTACGGTCTGAAGTTTACAAAATATCTTCATGGAACATGATCTTTACTTAATATCCTATTGATTTTTGGCATAAAAGAAAAATCGATCATTTTGACCCATACGATGTTTTGTTGCAGATATACAGATATACCCGTGCTACTTATAACTGGTTTTGTGGTCACATATTTAAAAATTATCAATACAAAAATCACCATGTCATCAGCCCAAAGCTGAAATGTTTAAGATAAAAGAAAAAAATCTGTTTAAAATATGCTATCTTAAATCAAACTTCAAACTGCCTCAGACACTCTAAACAAATACTATGTTTATTTCAAACAATATCATAACCCCTTAATGACATGAATCAGTTTCCCAGAACAACCTCTTTGCGAACCTAATGGTAATCTACATACAGTACAGTGACTTATTTTTCACCCACTTTTGTCATTTTTGTAATTTCTTTAAGGAAAAACTTTTAGCATAATGTTTCAGATGTCATCATTGTTGCATTAAATTATGTATATAATGGACAAGACAGTCTAAAGAAAGTGAAAAGCCAGCCGTAACTGATTATATGGGTTTGAGTGTGTGTGTGTGTGTGTGTGTGTGTGTGTGTGAGAGAGAGAGAGAGAGAAACAGTAATAAACAAATTAAGTGTAAATATATAAAATGTAGCCTATATGTTACTATTTTACAAACAAACACACACACACACACACACAAAATACTATTATATAAAATTTTATGTGTGGGTGTGTTTTGTGGAATTACTATTTAATAAATAAAGTGAATAATAGCCTACCATTATACATCATATATATATACACATACAATTTTGTTGTAAATCTAGTAAAGATGTGCATTAGTAAGTACAAAAATGTATATTTGTCTACAACACTGATTTAAAGCATTTAAACATAACATTTTCAGATACAGGGAGAGTGTTGTAAATATGTAGGTTATGAGAAATCTTGGGATAACCCCAAATTGCTTGTTACAACTCTTCTGCTTAGTTACCCTTCCCTTGAGTTTGTAACAGTTACAATTAAAAGAACTTAAATTTGTTCTTATCAAAGCGTCCATTTACCGGAAGAGTTTTGGAAATTGGCGTTACTTTAAACCGGGTATTTCCCCATTTGCTTACGTCTACATGCCTAAGGGGTTGTTATTTGTGTGTGTCAGCTTTACTGTTCCTCTCAATAGGTGGGACTTTCGTGCCTTGTGGCAACCCTCGAGCTCACCTGACTCACCTGTGTACAGGTAAGGGGTGGGGGAAGTAGGATGACAGCACGTAGACCTCTTCAAATTGGCATTTGACTACGGTCGTGTTACTAGTCCACAAGCTTTCTCTTCGTCACTAACGTTTTATGAAGCTTTAACACGTAGACTCTATTATGTAGGCTATTTGAAAGTTTAGTAACGTATTAAACGCGCAGGTGGACATTAAATCGTCTTCTTTCAAACATTTGAACGGTTTTATAAGAAGTTTGTCGTTGACGGGAGTGTAACTTATGGCAACAGCAAATCGCTTTAGACGAGTTAGATCTCAGCTGCCAACATGCTATTACGAAGGCTTTCTGGAAAAGAAATCAATCAAAGACAAGGTGAGTGAGTGTGTTTAGCCTACACGCACGATGACATTTGTGTTCATTACTGAGGTAAAAATAGCTTAAACCATGGTAAAGAGATATTCGAGCTGGATTATCTAAAAACCTGGATCCAGTTTAGGGTTTAAGATGTTGTCAGCAGGGCTATTTTCTTCTACACCTGTTCCTGTATCTTCATCATGTGCGTAGTTTAAATGGTTTGGGTTATACAAGTGCAAAAAGTAAAAAGCCTTTTCCTTACGAAACGATACATGATTGGAGGCTTAAGTTTAATCAATTCGTGTAACCCATTTTGTCAATTTATTCAGTCGTATTATTTTTTTTTTAACAGTCAATTATCTGTTACCACTTAATTTAAAATAAAAAGTCACTGGTTTCCATAAAAAAGAATGAGCTCGGTTAGTTATGCAATTTACTGTGCTTCAGTTAGAGTTTGGCAGTGTCAACCATCTTCTTATCATAACCATAGGTTGTTATCTTCTACTATGCCACACATTATTTGTGTTGCTGTAAATTTTTAATCAGCATTTATCACTTTATTTCTGTAGGATCCCTCTCTAAATGGCACAAACAACAGTCATTTGAATTCTTTCATGGTTAATCTTCAACATATCATATCTGGTGCCTTTAACTTCTTAAATATTGAAAATTATTTCAATGTATGTATTAAGCCTACTTAATATGTTAACTATATCTATAGTTTTCTGTTGAAATATGCATCCAAATTTGCACCTATAAATAATGACACATATTGTTTGATTTTTTTTTTTACCCATAATGCTGCCCTTTGTAGGAAATGTGCATTTTGAGCAGTAACACAACATGTTCTGTGAAATGCTTTACATTTCAATGTAAGTAAATAGTAAATACACCAAATATAAAGATATGACCAGACACTATGTTCTATGAAATGCTTTACGTTTCAATGTAAGTAGCAGAGACAATAAAGATGTGACCAGTGATCCTGAAGAAAACAGGAGAAGTTTCCTGTGGCCATCAAAGCAGTGTTACGCAAGTGTCTGTCGCAACATGGAAACTCTTTTCCTACAAATGTGAAAATGTCAACAAAAAACTGGTCTGGTGGCATATTTGTGTGCAGATCCAACACTACAGATAATAGATTTGCATTTATTGAAGATGTTTTTAGTAAAGATTTTCTTTCATTTTACATATCAGGTCTTAGCTTACATCCAGCTTGTAGAGGTCATCACCAATAAACCATTTGTGAAAATTTGCTCTTTTATTTGTACATAATTTATTGCTGGTCAACAGAGGATAAATATTTTGCATTGTAACTTGCACTTTAATTTGACGATACACATTTCTAATAGTTTAGGATCATAACATAAGATAATTTAATTTCATGTCAGCTGGTTAAAATGACTATAAAATAACCAAGCCTCTGGGTCGTGTCTTGTTTTTGAAGTGTTTATTATGAATTCAGGCTTTTCATTCTTAAAAAAAACACATGAAAACACTATATATCTACACAATATGGGATTAAAAATCTAATTTAAACCTGGAAATAGAAATGTGATAATGTAAAATTAATAGTGCTGTCAAACAATTAATTGCGAATAATCACATCCAAAATAAAAGTTCTTGTTTACATAATATATGTGTGTGCTGTGTATATTTATGTATATACACATACACATGCAAGTATATATTTCAGAAAAATATTTTGTTTATATATTAAATAGATGTATAAATATTATAATTTCAAAATATATACTGTATGTGTGTGTATTTATATATATATATATATATATATATACATACATAATAAATACACACAGTACACACGCATATATTATGTAAACAAAAACTTTTATTTTGGATGCGATTAATCGCGATTAATTGTTTGACAGCACTAAAAATTAATAAGAAATATTTTTCAGTAGATATTTATTTTTAGTATTATTATTATTATTATTGTTGTTGTTGTTATTATTTTCCTGAAAATGTATTTATTTTCAGTAAGCATTTATTTTTCTTTGCACAGATGGGTCGTAAACTCTGGACCAGCTTATGTGGCAATTCACTCTTTTTCTACAATAACACCAAAGACAGCGTTGTAAGTGATTTTTACAAGATGCCTTTGCTATTTAGTTTTACTATGTAGCTGAGAAAATAATTTCAATGTGTGTGCATTTTCTAACATGTAAATTTGCATAAATGTATTCAAATGCAAGCTTGCAGACCTGAAAGCTGTTCGATTCTGTACTGTATGTGTTTGTCTGTATACAGATTATTAATGCATCAACTGTTTGCTTGTGCTTGTGAATACAGTATATAGAGAAGCTGGAGCTTTCTGATCTCATCTCTGTATCAGATGACTGCTGTCGGGACCGAAACCTGGACGCTGCTAGATTCACTCTGCACATGAAAAATGAAGACATCAAAATGATTGTAAGGACTTCTCCCATCTCTGATCCTGTTATGTAAAACTAACTCTGTAAAAAATAATCTTGACTTTGATTCACTGCAGTACACTTACAGCTGTTTAACCTTGAGTTATTGAAATCTGACAATACACACAGTTACCCATGATGCATTTTCCTGTTTTCTCAGGCCCCCAGCCTTGAAACTCGAGAACAGTGGAAAGGCTTCATGCTCTCAGTTTCAAAGGTTAGTTGCGCTTCTGAAAAACACCTTTAATGTATAATGAGGTCTAAAATCTGTTTAAAAAAAATAGTGAAAATTTAGAATTTTTCATGTAACAGAACGTTTTAGGATTTTAAATATTATTGATATATTTAGAATGTTATGGAGGTCTATTTGCCAAGTAAACCCACTTTGCTGAAGTGAAATTCTAAAGACATCACTAGAAATATGAAGGTACAATATTTAGAGGATGTCTTTTCATATGCATTTACACTACAGCTATTAAATAACTAATAATTCTGCAGACTTTTATCAGCGTTTGTTCAGACGAGGCACATTGACTTTTATGGCTTAAGTTTTATTGATGACTAAAGGCAATTGTGCTGGGATTACTGATATGCATCTTTCTTCATCTCAAAGGCTAATGTTCACTAAACCAGAGAGTTTTTTACTTTACTTGACGAACTGTCAGTATCTCTTTATGACCTATTGTTTTGTCACGGTGTATCACAAAAAACAGTCCTATGTCATACCCAAATTATATAAATACAAAATAATAATTCTCGCTGTTTCTGTCCTTCAGCTATCTGTGCCAAGTTCTCTGAACCTGCTGCCTGGCCAGATTCACATGATGAAGGAAATAATAGAGAAAGAGAAAATAAGGCAGCGGCTTCTTTCAATTCCTCCACCATCCTCGTGTTCTGATAATTATGTTACTGTACAGTCAGACATGCCTTCGTAAGTTAAAACCACTTGCTTTATGAATGATAACATAACATCAAAAGTTAAAGGTGATGTGTGTAATATTTTTGATGTTTGATGTTTAAATACTTTGTCCTGGCTTAATAAGAAGGGACAACAAACTAGATCCATGCCATTGGTTGGGATGAAAGTATCAGTTTGGCAGAGCAGTGGCAGATGGGGAGGGAGGTGTGGAAAACTCTCAGTATTTTTGACTGTGATACAGAAATTACACACTTAACCTTTAATAATGTATTGCTTTGTTAGTAATAGATGGTTGTTTCTAGCAATTTCTGGTCTTCATGTGGTCATAGTGACTGAATGAATTAAAATAACCATGCCTGTTGTGTAATAATACAATAATGCTTTGTGCAGGTGTTATCATAATGTCACTCGTGTCGAAGCTGAGTACTTATTGGAAAGGAACTCTAAACAGGGAAACCTACTGCTGCGGCCGGGTCATGATGGGACATCTTTCGCTCTCACTACGCGCCAAGATATTAACGGGTAAAAGACACAATCTATAGTCAGTAGAGCGTCATGTTGAATGCTGGACAGACAGAGATTGCTGGATGGCCTCGAGAACTTCATTTATTGTAATTTATCTTGATCATCTGAATTGCTGGTTGAACAGTCTTGAACCTTAGACCTTGATCCTTTGAATAAAGCTTGTTACACAATAGTCGGCATGTTCTGGGAAGTTCTCCTTTAATAAAACTTAATACAGCTGTATTAGTTAAGAATGAATATATATTCTGAAGACTCTTATCTTGTGCTCTACAGACCAGTATTCAGACATTATCGTGTGTCTCGGAGGCACAAAGGAGGATTCACCATTGCCCTTGAGACTCCTGTAAGTAATAGTTTGTTCTTTCATTTTCAGATTACTTTAGATGAAAAGCCTCTGGTAAATAATAGATTAGTTTCACAGCATGCCTGATAAAAGCTTGAGTGTAATAGGAAGACTCTCTGAACATCAAGCAATGTATTTAACCATCTGCAAACTTGTAATTTTGTGTGAGCTCTGAGCTCTTGCGAAAGACAATTTGTACAGTGTCTTAATTTGTGATTGCTCTGAAAGCGAAGAGGAAGTTCTGATAAGAAAACGTTTTATGGGTCAGTGTTGGGAATCAGATGCAGTGGATCAGTTCAGCTGATGTGTTATACATTAAACATTTCTTGGAAGTTACCACAGGGCTTTATATACTTGTGATAATTTGTGATTTGAGCTGCTCTATCTCTTGATTTTTATCTTAAACCACACCCTAGGCATCCAGTGGCATCTGTAGTTATGCATATTACAGGTTATGTGTGTTTTTTGTGTATTTAGTGGTAAATGCTTCTCCAGTGAGCAAACATACACTTTTAGCTTATCGCCACAATCAGATCATTTACTCTGGTATGTGCATTGATGTATCAGACATTGTGAGTGTGTTCACACACCATGTTCATAAACACACAGATCACCTGTGAGACCCTGCATGATGTCGTTAACTGCCTGCTGGAGAAGACCAGTGGGGTTTTGGTGCCCCTTCTGATGGAGGAACACTATCATGAAAAAATCAGTAAGAGACTATTTTAGTAGTGTTTTTCGGAAAGTTATTAGGGAAAACTTGTTTGTCAGCCAGACTGACATACTTGTCGGTATGAATCATACATCTATAAATGTTAACATTATGAAAGATGAATGGCATGTAGGCTACAAAAAATATGTCCCCCATCGTAGAAATTTGTAGAAACCACTAAAAGAATGATTGACACACTGAGATGAAATATTCCACTGTTGCTCTGTTTTACCTAAAATTAATAAAAAATTTAGACATGGGTTTCCAGTTGGCTGACTTTTTTTTTTCTTTGATTTGAACATTTAAAAATACATTGCACAAAACTTTCTTTCTTTTTTTTAATTTTCTGTTGTTTTAATTGTTTGCTTACGAAGTTCGTTTGGTTTGTTTAAAATTTTTTTTTTTTTTTTTTTTTAACTAAACATAAAGCTTTCATTAAAAAAACAGTAAATTTGAGACAAACACATTCACAAAATAAATGTAAAAATGCTTGTAAAATTGCCAGAGCTGAAACAGAGTTCTTTCATTATGAATATGGTTTGCATAAACACATTGGTTGAGAACTAGTTTGTTTGTTAGCGTGCAATAATACTTGTCATTCCATTCTAGATGAAACTCGTAGTTTTGGTTCTCTCTTTTTCTGACTTAATGAATGCTGGCATTGTTTGTGTTTTACAGCAAATAAAGATGAATATATAAAAGTAACTTATAGTATTTGAACACAAGGAAAGCAGTCTAAGAGAAATAACTGGCAGCCTCATGTGGGTTAGTTTAATAGGCTTGATTTATACTATTCTTTTGTTTTTCCTCTCAGTGATAGCTAACACCGATAAGGAGAATGGTGAGACAAATGTGCACTGTCCCAAAGTCTCTTCGCCTACTCCTCCAGCACCACCCCCAAAACCAGGTAATGCATCTTTAAATCATCTTAATGCACAAATGCATACTGTTACTGACAGCCGTACTCTTAGAAGTAAATTAGACTGATACCAAAACTGAAACAGCTTTTCACTTTGAAAATGGTAATCTTTTTTTTACTCTTTCAGCATTTGCCGATAATGAGAGTTGTGAGGCAAGTGTGCATTATCCCAAAGTCCCTTCGCCTACTCCTCCAGCACCACCCCCAAAACCAGGTATCATCTTCAAGCACAAATACGTCTGAAGAACTTATCTATCATTTTAAACATATTGCATTGAGTTTAATGAATGCCTAACTTCAGCTGGCAGCTCTACTCTTAGAAGACATGAAGTGTAGTGTAACTCTTTTGATTTGCATGTTCAGTCCTAAGGAATCAAAGATCCAGTTCAGAGCCAAACACACCGGAAGACACCTACATCAACGTCTCAGGTGAGTCCTTTTACACTTCAGAATATCTGTAAATTGAAGGTTTTGCAGTTCTTTAGCTTCTTTTAATGTTTTGCAGATTATTTACTCTGATTGATTAATTGTTTTAAATGTTGCATGTTGTTGAATACTGTATGTTTGTGTTTTGCAGATGTTGGAGAGTATGAGGTGGATGTGGCAGCATGTCCTCCACCTCCTGTCCTGCCACGTCTTCCAGGTAACACCAAAAGCCCAATGTCCCAAATTTCTAATTAAAGACTTATTACATAAAATTTTCCATTCCAGCATTTCTATTTTTAACAGTTACTTTTGTGTTGTGCAATATACACTATCATTTAAAAGTTTAGGGTTGGTAAGATTTTTGTAATAGAAAAGAAATTAATAGTTTTATTCAGCAGAGACACATTAAATTAGTAAAAAATACAAAAATTTGAGCCAAAAAATATGAAAAATACAAAACTTTGGACAATAAAAACATTTATAATGTTACAAAAGATTTCTGTTTCAAATAAATGCTGTTCTTTGGAACACAAAAATGTTAAACATGTTCAACATAGATAATAATAAAAAATGTTTCATGAGCACCAAATCAGCATATAGGAATGATTTCTGAAGGATCGTGTGACACTGAAGACTGGAGTAATGATGCTGGAAATTACATTTTAAAATCTATTAAAACAGAAAACCGTTTATTTAAAATTGTAATAGTATTACACAATAGTTTCATAATCGTATTACTGTTTTTACTGTGTTTTTGATCAAATAAATGCAGGCTGAGTGAAAGACTTTTTTCAAATACGTTAAAAAAATCTTATCAAATACTGTGTTATTTACTATATAAAATGGTATCATGTAATTTATGTCATTATCTGTTAACACTTTGCAATAAGGTTTAATTTGTTAATTTTTACTTCTGTGCATTGTTTGATATTTACATTACCATGCTGTAAAAAATATTGTCCATTACTGGCTCATTCTGATGGTGGTATTTTGTTTCAGCAGGGCGACATTTGCCACACCAGAATTCAATGACTTCAGATCTAAACAGCAGTTCAGGTGAGTTCAGTTTGAATTGTTTTTGAGAGATTGTTGTCTGGGCTGAAATACTGATATCTTGAGATCAGAGATGATTTGGGAGGGTGTTGAATGATGAACTGCTTTTTATACCTTTAGTCAGAGCAAGCTTGAGCTGTGATCACTTCCTTCGTGTTGTTTGGCAGATCTCTGGATTTGGTAACAAACAATTTCAGTGAAAAGAAGAGGCATCTTAATGTTTTCTGTTTTAATATAGATGTTGAAAGGAAACCTTTGGTACCTCCTGGCTACCCTAAACCAAGTTCCCGAAGCAACAGTTTGTCAGGCATGCCTAAGAATATTCCCAAGTGTCAGCGGCAACACGTTGACATAAGTAAGAACAATTTCTTGTTTTGTGCCACTATTTCACTCTAAATCTTTTACTTTTGAATCAAGAGTAATATTTCCTGCTTCTGACATCCGTAATGTTTCAAATCCGTAACTCGCTGTGTTTTTTTTGCTTAACAGATGAGCTCCAAGAGGTTCTTAGGAGACGAAACCAGGAATAAATGTAATCTCAATAAGATGGTGATAATAATGGTTTCATTGTGGAACCAGGAATAATTCCTTAGTATTAAGCTCGTCTTAAATCTACACCAGCAGATATATGGATATACAGCTTCACTGTACTGTGATATTTGCCCACTGCTGTCCAGTTGGATCAACAAATAGGCCCTTGAATCAAATGTTCTTTATTGATCCTTTCAGCATTATGATGTATTAGTTATCGCAATCATTAGACTAACATATCGATCGTCATGTGTGGCGTTGTGTAGCTGCTGACTGTAAATCACTACTGTTGTTTGTGTAGTTTATCTCATTGACGTACTGTTGATTTATCACAGGTTATTCAGATGAAAAGTCTCATAAATGTTTTGTTTTTAATTCTTATGTGTCAGATAGCTGGTCTACGTCTATTTTCTCTGTCTCTGATCATACAAATATCAGGCTTGTGATAGCAATGACAAATGGTTGTTGATAATATGATTGTGACTTTACTACGTGGGGAAGTTGCAGGTCTTCTTTCTCCAGATAGAGAAACAAATGTCGCTTTTCTGTTCCTGTTAAAACACGTTTTATACTCTATATTTTGAGACTAATACAATGATCATGGAAAACCGTACCCTGTGTCACGCTTTCTTTCTTGTGTGGATGTGCAAGACAGTAAGTGTGTTTGGCATTTGTTTTATTGAAGTAACAGGTAGTGTAACAGCACGATTTTACAGGTTGACTTTAGTTTCAGACATTAATGTTTAAAATGTTCAGGTGTTTGACTAAAAGCATTGCAGATTATGTTAGATTGGCCAACAATAAAAATTCTGTCATTAATTACACACACTCATGTTGTTCTAAAACTGTATGACTTTCTTTACTAATGCAAGTAGCAGGTGGAGCTTTCAAGCTTTAAAACGAATTCAAAAGCAGCACAAAAACAGTCCATACAACATCTTTAAGTCTTTTGAAGGTATTTGATTGCTTTGTGCAATAAACAGTCTGAAATTTAATTTTCTCTTTCTTGCGCTCTTAACGAAAGTAGTAGCAAATTTTATAAATGAATGACTCTTTCAACGAATCAGTCAATCCAATTCAGCCATGAATAAGACTGATTAACAGTTCACTCACTGGAAGGGATGATTATCAATATCTATTGACTTCATTCGCAGTTTCTTACCAAAAACTACCAAATAACTTCAGAAACTTTGGAATATATGGAGCACTTTTATGACTATTCACATGCTTTTATGTCCTTTATATCCAGCATTATTCAAATTTATTTTGCGTTCCACCGAAACAGAGTCATACAGTTTTGGAAAAACAGATGAGAAGACAGAATTTTCATTTTTGGGTGAACTATCCCTTTCAGAGGACAGCAATGTGGCAGAAAAATTACGGTCTTCTGTAATCTGTAATATGTAATTGCAGCAGGCATACAAAAAAGTCAAGTTTGGTAAATATTTGCATCAAGAACACTGAAAAGTACCTTTCTGGGTGACAGCTCATGAACATGGACACACACACACACACACACATCATTGATTGTGCACAACCAAATGGTTTGTAAAACCTGCCTCCTCCCTCCTCAGATGCTGGAACTGCAGAATTAATACATTCTATAAAAGGCATTTGACTTCTATGATTTAGCTTAAGATTATTGTGCTACTCATACTAACTGTAAGTTTAAAAAGTATACGGAAGCAGCTACTGTAGCAGAATTTGAGGCATATAATTAAAGACATTCAGTGTGTAAATATAATACAGTTTCGTCTGAGACGTCAAACAATTAGACCAACATGCTGCTGTTGCATTGAAATAACTGTTCAAATGTGGCTCAAATACCGTGATTTGAATGAACAAATGCTAAAAAAAACAACAACACGACTTTTGGCCCTAGTGATATACACACAAACTCAAGGCTATTAAAGCTCTTTGCATGTTGAAATAGAGTAATACCCCATCATGTCTGAATTCAGGACACTGAAAGGCACAGGATCCGGATCAGTGAGCTAAAAGGAATGAGGAAAGCAATCTAGAGCAGCTCTCCCCTTGGGCTGGCAAGACATACTGATGATAGGAAGAGCTTCCAGGCTTGTGTGAGGGTTGCCAGGTGTTCTCCAAACCTGTGTATACGTGTAGCAGTTCTAGAGTGAAGTGGGATTTAAGTAAGGCTGGCATTAGAGCTGCTTGTATTACTGTTTCGCTTCTGACCGCTCAGCACGATGCTAGGTACCTGAAGGCCCGTCTGCACTGAGAAACTCCCATTCCACACCTACAGGGGGCGAAAGAGAATTTCAACGTCACTGCCATCTTTATTTAAAAAACATTTTTTCTGAAAGTTTGAGTTAGAATAGTTTGTGAGTGCACTAGTGAGTTGTTGAGTTTTCCTGTTTGGTGTGATGACATTTAATGTCCTCTGCAACCTCTACAGTGCCCCATTTAGCTACTTCTTAACTGCCTTTTTCAAGACAAGTAAACATTTTAAAGGGGGGGGGTCCAATGTGGTTTCATACATTCTGAGTTATTTACACTGTTAAAGAGTTGGATTCTCATGCTAAACTATTTGGACATATCACAGAGTATTTCTATGGCAAATACATTCCTTCTGAGTTCTTATAAGTTTCAGAAAGTTTTTTCGAGCATGGCCCTTCATGACATCATGAAGGACATAATTCCTTGTATGGACACCTCCTGGAGGAGCGTGCGCACGTAAAACCGCATCAAATTTCCGTGTTTTGTTAGCAAACTGCACTCAAGTGCTCGTGACTCTTTAGCTTCGCCCACAGCACGCCTCCAGGAGTATCGGCTGTTTTCGGAGAGAATCATAAAGCTGTATCTTTGTTTTATAAATATAATAAAACTATAGACTCTTTGGAGATATGAAGGATGCAACAGTACTCTATAGGGTACTCAAGATTAACATGAGATTGGGTGAAATTGTGTATGTGTTAAAAACTTACAAGGGGGTACTTACTGATGTATTGTAGAACAAAACAGGGAAATACAGCAAGCTTGTGGTAACCACAAATCTTATTTCAGGCTTTTAGACAAAAAAAGGTTTTCAGGTTTTGGCCAACAAAAAAGCTCAACATATTTTAGTCTCAGCACTGCCAAAACAAAAGTTCCACATCTGATACCCATACACAAAAACTTATCAGTCAGTAAGGCAGATAGTATGTTAGTCTAGTTTATGCTTGAAATTGGTACTGTGTAAGTTTGTAGGTCACTTTGGATAAAAAGTCTGCTAAATGAATAAATGTAGACTTTTCTTGTACATTTAAAGGTGCCATAGAATGCATTGATACAATATTTTAAATTGTTCTCTGATATCTACATAGAAGGTATGTGGCTTAGGTAAGGGCAAAAATTCTCCAGAAACGGTTTTACATGTCCATTTACAACCCTAGGATTTCTCCCTAGAATGAAATGGTCTGTTATTGGCTTATTTAGAAGGGTCATGATGAATAATAATGTTGAGCTCTGCTCTGATTGGCTGTTTCACTGTGCTGCTCATTTCAGCTCATTTCTCACACAGCAGGACGGAAACACAAGCAGGAAAATATATATTTCAATACTTTCTCTCGCAATTATATCGTCGGCTAATTATACTGTATATAAAATGCAGGCGTAAAAGAGCCGCTATTAATATGCAGGGCACTGAAACTGCTTTCAAATGCACAATCGCTTTTTACTTTCGCTTTCGAGATTCGTGATCGCACGTACTCTGTTTACACTATGGAGCGGCAGTACTTACCACACATTTTACAAGATCAGATGCTTGTCAGTGGTGCTCAGGATCTGTAAATCATTCGCCATCATCCTCAGTCATCTCTCCTTACTCTGTTTATGTGGCAAGTGAAATCTTATGTACTGCAATGTAACAGGCTAACCATGTCCCGGTTGAGCAAGGAGCTAACCATGTCCCTTTAGTGGCTCACGTTATTTTATTAGAACGCGTTATTTGCTTTCCGTGCCTTTCTGAATACAGACACCAACCCATCCCTGCACTTCACATCCCCTGCACAGCCTGGAACATAACATTTATTTCCATGATCTGCCATTTTCGCTGTTGTCCTCGCTTGTTTCTTCACAATACCTGCAGAACTTCTGATGGTTCGGCTGGCAGCTGGCCTAGAACATGGGCGGGTATATGCAAATGTTGGGGGCGTAACTATTAGTGATCCCAACTGTTACGTCACAGTCAGTGTTATGTTCTGATTTGCCTATATTTCAGTGGTCTTTTTTATTCACGAAATTTACTTAAGAAGGAGGAAACAATGGCGTTTGAGGCTCACGGTATGTCATTTCCATGTACAGAACTGTTATTATTCAACTATGCCAAGGTAAATACAGTTTTCCATTCTATGGCACCTTTAAAAAAAAAAAAAATTAGTAACAGTTAGTTAGAAGTTGCACTGCATTTAAAGCACCGCTCTTACAAACACACATCCAGACAAACATGTTGTGACTTGTGTTTTTTTTTTTTTGGCAGCATCTTGTTCCATGACCATGCATTTTTATGATGTCAACTCAAGTTAAAAATAGACCTGCATTCTGTTCTGTTCCATTGCACTCCATCTAGATGCTTTTGAATGAAAGAATGCATCTTACGCAAAGGACTCTGAAACACATCTCTGTAGCTTAATTATAGCCATCTATCACGTTCAAAATATCCCTAATTTATGTGTGATATAATTGTTAAATACAAAGTGAGCTGTATTATATCTTACCATAAAGGCTGGTATAACAGGCTGCTGGAACTTTGTTCTGAATGTATGAAGGAGAGTTTTGGTTCTGGAATTGTAAAAAGACAATGTGCCTGAAAAGGGAGAGGAAATACAAGAACAAACTAATTAGTAAGTTACTAATTACTGCATTTTTTTGATGGCCGATGCCAATATCTTAAAGAGAAGGGTGATCAATGGCCAATGTAAATATATACAATATTATTCTACTTAATTTAATATAAAAATAAAAATGACACATGCTGCAATTAAATGTGTTTATTTTACATATTATTCACTGAAAAAAATGAGAATAAAAAATATGAAATAAACACATTTATACTCAATAGAGCAACCAATTGATTTATAATCAGATTTTAGTATTTTTCACAAATAAAGAAAAATAGTAACTATTTGTTTGCACAAAAGTCCTAACATTGACACAAATAGAAAAACAACTCAGCCAATGCCAAAAATTTTAAAAAGCCAAATACTGCACTTAGCAATATATCTGTCAACCACTATATTAAATATACAATCTGTGACTGCTGCAACCAGCCGGTTCTCACACTGGCAACATCATCCATTTACTTTTACCATAGCTAACAAGTTAGCTTCCGCATTAACTGTGGCACTATTTTACTCACTTTGTCATATTTATAGCTTAACTCACCTTCTTCGTAGTTGCAGTAAATGCCGATGCGGTCAGGAATGGGGCAGTCCAGTGTTCTGGCTTTATTATTGTGCTTGGCTGTGAGGCTCTGCTGAAGCCAGTTGTTAAGGTGGATGCACCAGGAAGCGTTACTCTTCCCCAGCTGATCAAAGCGACCTAGAGACCGCAAAGCGACTCCTGCTGCAAACGTCTTACTCTCCTTATCAAACCGTACCTCCCAGTAATACTGCCCTGCATCGATCATGGTGTCTCCTGGACATTGGAGAGAATTTGGGGAGTTTTTGAATAAACACTCTCAAAGTTGAGGGTTCTTCAGTGTCTTGTTTGTTTTGACTCACCTAAGACAGTGTAGGACTCTGCTGTGAAGCGGTCTCGGCCCACTCTAGCAGATGGAGCTCTTTTGGGGGACATCATGGCCGTCCTGAGGGAGAAAAAAAATTATAAGACGGGACAAGCAGGGCAGTTTATCTGGCTACAGGCTGGGTAAACATTCCAGCAAAGTCTGCTTTTGGCATACAAATGTTTTAGCCAATGACAGCATGTGTTAATATGCTTTCTGTCTATTATAGCCAGCTATGAGAAGCAACAAACAAATTTCTTTAATAGAAACAGCTGTGTAGTGGCAATCCTGTCAGTGTACAGCACTTTGTAAGTGTCTTAAAATAGTAGGTGTGACTCTGACCTGGCAGGAGAATGCATAGGAGAGCTGGTCCTGTTCTTTTCCTTACGGATGTCCTGGACAGCTACCTTTCCTCCGCTGCTGTCCCATTCCACACTGAGATCCTCCACCTTCAGGTTCTGATGGGCTGAACCTGCGTCCAGTTTAAAGACGAATGCTGGAAGAAAATGAGAGGGAGCGTTAAAGGTAAGAGGTTAAGTTTATTTTTCTGAAGAATAAAATGTTATTTTTCATGTTTTCCATGTTTTCAGCACTTCCCAAATAATCTCCTAGGGCTGCATGAGGTAAAAAAAAAAAAAAGTATCAATATGACTATATAATAATAATAATTATTATTATTATCATTATTATTATTACTATAATTTTTACCAAATAAAAATATTAAACAAAAAAAGAAATATAACTTTTGTATTTCCAGAAAATAAAAATTTCAGAAAATAAAATAAAAAAGTATTATTAAAAGTATTCCCTCCTTTGTCCTCCTCCTCCCCCTCCTTAATCATTTCTAACAGCTGACGACTTTGCCACATTATTCATTAATAAAATTACAAACCTCACAGCACAATTCTCCATACCACAAACTGTCAAACATATCTTACCAACAAATATACACTCGTTCACATCCTTCTCTCCACTCTCTGAGGCAGAAGTCTCTAAACTCATCCTTTCCTGTCATCCTACTACTTGTCCGCTTGATCCTATTCCATCTCATCTCCTTCAAGCCATTTCTCCTGCAGTTGTACCTACACTCACTCACATCGTTAACACATCCCTTCACACTTTTGTGAGTTTTTCCCTCAGCATTTAAACAGGCTCGTAAAGCCCCACTTCTTAAGAAACCCACTCTTAACCCAACTCTTTTAGGGAACTACAGACCGGTTTCCCTTCTACCTTTCATTGCAAAAACACTTGAACGAGCTGTGTTCAACCAAGACTCTGCCTTTCTCACACAGAACAACCTCCTGGACAGCCACCAATCTGCCTTCAGAAGTGGACACTCAACCGAAACTGCCTTGCTCTCAGTTGTTGAAGCCCTAAGACTTGCAAGAGCGGCTTTCAAATCTTCATTACTTATCTTGCTGGATCTGTCCGCTGCTTTCGATACCACCAGATCCTCCTGTCAACCCTATTGGGAAAGGGCATCTCAGGAACCGCACTCCAGTGGTTTGAGTCTTACCTCTCAGATAGGTCCTTCAAGGTATCTTGGAGAGGTGAGGTATCCAAGTCGCAACATTTAGCTACTAGGGTGCCTCAGGGCTCAATTCTTGGACCATTTCTCTTCTCTGTCTACATGGCATCACTAGGTTCTGTCATTCAGAAACATGGCTTTTCATATTACTGCTATGCTGATGAAACTCAACCCTACCCTCATTCCATCCTGATGATCCCACGATAGCTGCTCGCATCTCAGCATGTCTAACAGACATTTCTTGCTGGATGAAGGACCATCACCTTCAACTCAACCTGGCTAAGACAGAACTACTTGTGGTTTCAACAAACCCATCACTTCATCGCAATTTCACCATCCAGTTAGACTCATCAACCATAACTCCTTCAAAAACAGACCACAGACCACATTTCTCAGACCACATTGCTAAAACTGCCCGGTCCTGCAGATTTGCTTTATACAACATTAGGAAGATCAGTCCCTTTCTTCGGAACATGCAACACAACTCCTTGTTCAAGCTCTTGTTCTGTCCAGACTGGACTATTGCAATGCTGTCTTGGCAGGTCTTCCAGCCAATTCCATCAAACCTCTACAATTAATCCAAAATGCCGCTGCAAGATTAATCTTTAATGAGCCGAAAAGAACGCACGTCACACCTCTGTTCATCAATTTGCACTGGCTACCAATAGCTGCTCGCATAAAATTCAAGGCATTGATGTTTGCCTACAAAACTACCACTGGCTCTGCACTCCTTTACCTAAATTCACTACTTCAGATTATGTGCCCTCTAGAAGCTTGCGTTCTGCTAGTGAACGACAAATTATTGTACCATCCCAAATAGGCACAAAATCACTTTCATTGACTTTTTCATTAACTGTTCCCTCCTGGTGGAATAACCTGCCTAACTCAATCCTAGCAGCTGAGTCCTTAGCCATATTCAAGAAATGGCTAAAAACACATCTCTTCCATCTTTATTTGATCCTCTAACTCCAGCACTCTCTATTCTAATTCTGTTTTATTTATCTATCTTCTTTGTATTTATTAGTCTTCTTTGTATCTATCTGACCCTCTAACACTAGCTTTCTTTTTTATTCTATCTACCTGTTTTCTTTATTAAAATATATATATATATATATATATATATAAAACACTTGCTACGTGTACTGCGTTAGGCTAACCGAGACTTGTCATAGTGCTTACATATTGTTGCTCTTTTGTTGATTTTGATTGCTTCTATTGTCCTCATTTGTAAGTCGATTTGGATAAAAGCGTCTGCTAAATAACTAAATATAAATGTAAATGTAAAAAATGTAATTGTAATTTCAGTTCAATATACCTTAGTTTTATACTGAATTGTAATTGTACTGCTGTACTGTAAAATAAAATTATTATATTATTTTTTATAAGTAGCTGCTTGCATGTGAAAGATCACGTTGCTGTGCTTAAATCTGAACCATGTAGTGCTTATATTTATTACATTAAATTACAGCCTTTTGCGATTTGGTAATTGTGTACTGCATTTTCACTTTATTCTAATTAATTGTGGAGCCCTATATATTTCCATAATTTTTAAAATTGAAATTGCAAGATAGGCCAATTAATAGAATTAAATCAAAATTAATCACATAATCACATCTAAATATAGACATTTCAAAAAAAATATTATGCATTGAATAGGCATTATTACTTGCTTATTACTGTTATTTTAGAATTAATTATACTAAATTAACATTAATTAACATAGATTAACATTAAATTGACAGCCCTAAATTTTATTTCACAAAAGGGCAGATGTACTATAGCAGTGGTCTCTAAATCAGGCTTTAACAGACAGTTTAGTAGTGATAGTGCTTTGTAACTTTTGTTAGACTCTTCTCTCTGTGCAGAGAAGAAACTTCATGCCTCATTACCCTCTCTGTGTGTATGTGTGTAAGTGCAACTTACCATGTGTTTCTAGAGTAACCGGCTCTGAGAATTCACCCGCCACAGCTTTATTGCATGCCTTCACTCTAAAGGTCATGTAACGCGTGTCAAAGCGAAGGCCTGAAAAACAAATGGCATCATGGTCACAACCTTATCTAAAACTACTCAGGAAAAGATCAGAAGCAAACCAAACATCAGCACGTACCCGTGAGTGTGTACTCAGTCTCTTTTATCCCTTCCACCACCATCCAGGGGTAGTCTTCTCGAGCCCGAGGAGGACCATCATGATTGGTTCTACGATATTCCAGGATGTAGTGGTCGAGTTTGGAGTCGGGTTCAGGTAAGGTCCACACCACTGTGACTGTGTTATCAAACACCTGGCATTCAGCCAGGTGAATTTCTGGTGTGGCAGGCACTAAAGGTGAGAGGAACAGAGATATCTGATACCAGAGACCTTTGTTCAGAGATACCAGCCAAAGCCTAAAATTTTCATGAGTCCCAATAATCCGAAACACGAGACATGGAAATTCTGAAATTCTTGTCATTCAAAATGTAAATAATGTTGATTCACTTAAAATCTATATCTATTTTTTTATTATTTTTTATTATTATAACTTCTTATAACTTATTTAATTTGATCCAGTAAAAGAGAGATAATTAAGTCATAAAAATGTAAACTAATTCGGTCACAATATAATCAACCTACATTGGAAGTACACTCGTGACACATTTGTTTTTTGTTTATTGTCAGATTTTCTTAAAATTGTGGTTAGATATAGGAATTCTGAAATTATTATAGTTATTAAAGGTAAATAACGTTTCTAAAATATTATATTAATTTTAATAAAATTATACTAATTTCTAATTTATTCATTATTTAATTTTATCATAAATACCATCCCATAACCCAGACTCAGGTTGTATTTATGGATTATTCTGCAATGTTTAGTTAAAAACATAGCATGTTTACATGTACAACAAAAACCCGTTTGAACAGTTTACAAGAAAATCTGTCAGCATTTATGTGAAATTTTGGAAGCATTGTATTTTTCTGTTTTTGATGTGAAAGCTGTTACACCATCAGATATATTGACACTCCACACACCAATAAAATCGTTTACATGCAAAGCAGGCAGAAAACTGTCAGCTAGGCTTTGCTTAAACAATTTATGACATTCCCTTATGGATGTTACACCAACCTGGAAGAAATTTGATGGCCTGTAGCATATTTCTTTCCTGAGTGAAGTCCACCATCATGTGATTCATACTGTCACTGGCCTTTGCTTTCAGAGACAGACGAAATGCCGGAGCCATAGTCACACTGCAGACACAGACCCACAATAAACACTTACAGTCAGTCTACAATAAAGACAATAAAACTCATCTGACAGACTGAGAACAGGAATGTGGGAATGTCATGAGGGAAAACATCAATGAGGGCACAGTAAACCACTCCATGCATATACACACGCACACACCTGGGGAGTTAGACAAAATGAAAATGAGCCAAATTTTACTAATAAAAACCACTAGAATTTTGCTAAAAAAAAAAAAGCTTAAATGAGTTAATGATAAAATGAATGGACTTTCAGGGGAGGAGTGTTTGAAGATGTTCTACACTGTGCATTGAACTCAATCAAAGATCTAAGTATGGACATCTGTACAGTACCTATCCTTTATCTCTTTGGCCGCCTGCAGCAGAGAGGAAAGAGAAAAGAAGAAGGGACAGAGAGAGAGATAGGGAGCGAGAGAACTGAGTCTCATTGAGTCTCAACAAAACACAATACATCAGTCAAACCAGCACGTGTTAGCAGGAAAAGCTAGCAGCAGCTGACACAATTTGCCACTTTTGACAAACAGTCAAATAATTGTTTATTATTAAGTACATTTTGAGGACAAGTCTCTTAAAAGCAGCTGTACAAATATAATTTCATTAAAATATGTATTAATAAAGGTAATTGGTCGAAACACCATAAAGTTATTAAAGGGGTCCTATTATTATGCTTTTTACACTTTCAACTTCCTTTAGTGCGTAAAGTCCTCTTGAAAGGGAGTTATTTTCTGTATATCAGTAAGCGCTGTCTCTGAACGCCTCGATTGCAATATCTGGAGGTGAAACTTCACAGACACATTCTGGGGACACCTGAGACTTATAGTATATCTTGTAAAAAGGAGTATAATAGGAGCCCTTTAAGTGTAAATACATGAGTCATTTAGTTGTAAAAGTGTTGTAAACATTCCAAGTGGGCGGTACCTGAGTGAAGTTGTCGTTCTCAGATGAGCAGAGTGTCTGATTGGCTAATTCCAGCAGCTCCTCTGAGCTCTCTAGGGCTTTGGTGCATGCGCTCAGCTGACTCTGAAAAGACCATCACAACATTCGTAATATCATTTGACAATTACATAATCTGGTTGAAATTTAATAAATGCTTAGGCAGGTTTACATAACTGATCTAGCAGTATGCTAAATTGTTCTAGCTTTGTTGTATTTTGCATACTGCTGTTTTTCTTGGTACTAGAGGCTTAACTTTATTTGCATTTGATTACTTTACTACAATTGGTTTGCTACCTGTTCTAGTAATTGCCTTTTAATCAAACTGTGTTTTCATGCAAGCGATGTACACTACTGTTCAAAAGTCGGGGGTCTGAAAGATGTTTTTTATTTTTTTTAAAGAATGAATGCTTTTATTCTGCAATGATGCACTAAATTGATCAAAAGTGACAGTAAAGAAATTATAATGTTCCAAAACTTTCTATTCAGCCAAGAATCCTGAAAAAACGTATCATGGTTTCTAAAAAATATTAAACAGCACAACTGTTGTCAACATTGATAATAATAAGAAATGTTACTTAAGCACCAAATCAACATATTAGAATGATTTCTAAAAGATCATGTGACGCTGAATACTGGAGTAATGGCTTCTGAAAATTCAGCTTTGCCATCAGAGGAATAAATTACATTTTAAAATATATTAACATAGTAAAGAGTTATTTTAAACAGTAATAATATTGTACAATATTACTGTTCAACTATATTTTTGATAAAAATGAATGTAGCCTTGGTGACCATAAGAGACCTTTTTAATAAAGCATTAAAAAGTCTTACAAACCCTAACATTTTGAAAAGTAGTGTAAATGCAAAAAACAAACAAACAAAAAACAACTAGTTTCTGAAAGGTAATTGTATATCATGCAATATATAAAAACTACAAACTGACAGAAAAGCATGAGTGGATAAAAAGTAGAACCTAAATATTTTCATATTGTGACCTCAGGCTCACACACTTAGTCATAAGGAAATTTAAACTTATATTCTTCCAAGGAAGTAAATAATTAAAGAGCGTAATGACAGAGGTAATGACAAGTTTACTTGTGAGGAATGTGTGCAGTAAATTGCTTTGTTTGTATGTACAGATATATTAGGATGCAATCTGGATTATACACACACACAGACACTGTAATCCTCAAGGATTTCTTCTTATCCTTCTCTTAACATGACACATCTAATCATGCATAAGCTCTAAAGCCATCCCACTCTGCCTTTTACTGATATATATCTAAGCTAGGGATCCTCACAGTGCTCTCACCTGTAGCTCATATGTGCGACTGGCTCTTTCCTGCTTGATGCGTGTGACCATGCCCTCTTTCAGTTCATCCAGGACGGCATGCAGAGAGCTAAACTCTGACTCCAGATCCTCCTGCACTCGGTTTGAATTCGCCTGCAAACACCATTAACGCAGAGTTAAAGTTGCATTGTCTCCTCCAGCTTAAAACTGTATTGCTGTTGCAAATTGCTACTTTAGTGAAATATGTCTGGACAAACACTGTGCTTTGCAACATATTCGGGCCACCTGAGAGCTGACAGAAAGATTTCCTCATTCATCAAACAGTTCAATAAGTAAATGTGAGTAGGAAGAGCAGAAGGCCTGCTGTGGTGTTTACCTCTAGGTTCTCTAGACTCTGCTTTAGACAGCAGATGAAATTCTGAATTTCCTCATTCTTCAGAGCCAACGTAGTGATAATCTTCCTCAGTGACTCCTGAAACAGTGAATGAATGCATTTCTGATTGACATGCATGAGTCATAAAAAAACCAAAACTTAATCAAAACAATAATAGGTTAACAATGGCTGCACGTGCAAGGTGGAGGCCTGTCTCACAAAGCAGATTCATTGTTATCATTGTATCACTGCTTTGTGTTACCATTTTGTGAAGTAGAAGTGACAAAAGTTAAAAAGAAAAAATTGCCTTTAATTTAAAAGAGTATATATAGATTATAAATATTATATAGAATTAATATATAACACTTTTTACAGCTTTTATTACTCTGCTTACTGTGCATGTTTTTTAAGTGCACTGCATAAAAATATTATATATCAGCTATTATATTTTTACCATTTGACGCTTTTCATTTAAGTAAAATAAATATATTATAAATATTATACAGAATTAATATATAATGCGTTTTAAAGCTTTTATTATGCTGCTTGCTGTACATGTTTTTAAGCTCATTGCATATAAAGATCACATATGAGCAATTATATTTTGACAATTTTACGAATTTAATTTAAACAATATAAATATATTATAGATATTATATAGAATTAATATAACATTTTTAAAGCTTTTATTACTGAGCTTAATGAGCCATGTTTTTAAAGATCATCACATAATTATAAAGATCACATATAAGCAATTATAATTTTACAATTTTATGCTTTTAAAAATATTACATATTACATATATTACGTCAAATCTTTACTACTATGCTTACTATACATGTTTTCTGAGCTAATAATAGAACTATATAAAATATGTTTGAGTTATTAAATGATCAATTGCATGATGCCTGGTCATGTGATCTTAACATGTCTGTGCTAATGAGGGAGCAACCCTCTTCATGAAGAATAAACATTTATTTAGAAGACTGATATGACTAAAATAATTGTAATATCTCTCAAAAGTGCTATTTTCACAAAAGAAAATAAATGCATTTTATTTATCAAAAAATAACCGAGTGCATCTTTAACACAATTTGTTAGATAGATGTCATTCACATGATAGTTTCCCATCGACGTCATTGTTTCCTTGTCTATTTTTGAGTGTTTCATGGAGAGACAAGTGCAGACTTGTAAAGCACGTTAGACATGAAGGAGAGGGAGCTAATATTACTGAAATTCATACAGGGTTGACTAGAGATGTCATGTTACATTCTCCTCTCATCCAGGCCACTTGCACTGGATTAAGTCACTGATGTTGAGCCACACAGAAGTGGCTTTATATCCGGGGCGCCTCCCTGAAGCAGAAGCTTGTAACAATACAGGCCGGTTTGGGGTTGTCCTGCACCAAAATTTGCTCTGGCTTGTGGGTATACATCTATGAATATACTGAAATGTTATTTCCTCCCTTTAGAGCATTTCCTGTAATGAATATTTGAAAACAATACTCGTTTCGCGTTACAGAGGTGCGGGAACCGGGGCGGTTTCTAGTGATTCACATAGGCTGTTGTTGATCAACTTGAGGAAATCTTCACGAACAGGCTTACATCATGCATTTAAATACCGTGCACATCCTAACGGTGCGAAGTTGTTACTTTGTCCTTTATAAGGACACATATCTACTAACACAATGGGAGGAGGACGTGACAAGTGAAGCTACAAGCTAACGGTATTTCGTATTTTAGAATATATTTTCACGCAGCATCCTCTTCCTTTTTCATCAGAAGTGCGTCGTTCGTAATTTCTCTATTTCAGTTGCTTCTTACCTTTTGGTCGTCCATGCTGTCCGCATGCAGCACCTGTTTCAGATATTCTCAGGATATTTATCCCAGGTCGTCCGCTACAGCGCTCCTCCGCTGGTACTGATGTTGCTATGGAGCATTGCATCCCTCAACAGCTTATTAGCCGCAAAGTGAGTTCTGCGCAGGCGCACGACAAGGATACTGGGTAATGTGGTTTCCTAATATATCTCCATCATATATGTGCAACTCTTAACTATTATGTCATGTAAATTTTTGAAACAAAATATG
>JAFVLL020038727.1:85471-109157 GCA_021397915.2 Tor tambroides
TATAAAATAATACTTTATGAAAAATGTACAATGTATAAGGTAATTATTTTTATTTATACACACACAGACATATATATATATATATATATATATATACATAGCTCATAGGCTTCATATTTTATGCAGAGGAGGGGGGCCTGTCATCACAATTACTGGTTAAACGGCTCCCCCTGGTGGACATACCCTGCAGTACATTCTTTCCATTTCCTGGGCTTTCTGAACTCTCCTCTCCTCCAGCAGCTGTTCTCGCTTCCTCATAAGCCATGATCGGAAGGCTATCTCATTCTCCTGACGCTTCTGTTCCTCTTCCTCTTTTTTCTTCAGCTCATCCTGAAAAGGAACCAGAAGAAGCAGAAAGGAAGACAGAACAAAAACAGGAAATTACATCAGTTTTTATAATACATTATGACAGAAACCAATATTAAACTGATATTAAAACCACATCACACCTCTTTCGCTTGCCTCTCTCTCTGCTGCTGAAGTTTGGCCAGTAATTCTTTCTGCTGTGGTGACAAAGTGAAAGTAGCATGTGAAGGAGCTCCATTTGCAGACTGGACCCTGCGCTTGTTGCCATGAACCCATGCTCCCCTTTGGGATGGCCTGGCAGAACTGGGTCTATTTCGGTGTTTCGGTGGAGGTTTGGGGATGTATAGAGTCTCAGTGCCAGGGGGAAAAGGTGAGGTAGAATTTTGCCTTGGAGAGGAGACAGGACTCTTGCTGAGATGGAGACCAGACTCACTTTGCCGTGAAGATGCTCGCTGATTGTCGCTGAGAGAAACCGGCAAGGGAGGAAGCAATCCTTGACTTTCCACCTCCTTTAGACTCACCAGATCAAACTTTCCATCTTTTTCAACCAAAACCCGTCCCTCCTTCGCTCCCTCATTATGTTCATCCTCAGGCTCTCCAATCCCGCCCTCCTCTCTCGGAGAGATCTTCAGTCTCTGCATTTGTCCGGACACCACTTGCTCTTCCTCTAAGTCCCTATAGGAGGCACCGTTGCTCTCTTGAGCGTCAAACTCTTGTGCAGGCACCACCAGGTCAACCAGAGTGTCTTTAAACTGCAGCCGTCTGCGCCGGCTGTGGTCTGGAGGATCCTGGTCCTGGAGTTGTTTGTTAGCCTCTTGAATCTTATCCAAAATATATTTCTTTTCTTCATCGAGGTCTTCATCGCTCTGTAAATGTGGAGAGGTTACAAGGACATCCCTGTCAGGATCTAACACACCCTCTAATGGCTCCATGGGCGTTGGCCACCTTTCATCCGCTTCTTCATCAGCCATTTCCTTGTGTTTGTGTACATCTTCTTTATGCTCATCTTCTTCAAGCTCTTTGTCTATCTGAGCTTCAATGTCATCATCAGGATCCTTTGTTGGAGAAAATAATGTGCTCAGATTGAGAAAACCACAATAAAAGGAGTATTGCATTGTGTGAGTTAAAGTTTACCTCTTTTAATATATATACTGTATATATATATATATATATATTGCTGGTCCCTATTGACTAACATAGTATGGGAAAAATACTATTAATCAACAGGGAAAAGAAATTCTTGGGTTACCCACATTCTTCAAAATATCTTCTTTTGTGTTCAGCAGAAGAAAGACACTCATAAAAGTTTGGATCAACTTGAGGGTGTGTAAACGACAACAGAATTTTCATTTTTGGATGAACTATCCCTTTAAGGAGAGCATGTTTTCTAAAGGCTGAATCAGATACATAGAGCGTATGTGTTGAATAATGCAATGCCATGAGACATAGTTCTCTGGGTGAGTGAAAGTGTGTATGGATCTGTGTCAGTGGGGTCGATTTCACACACACACACACACACACACACACACACACACACACACACAGGTACAGCGTCTGTGTAATGGAATACCACACACCAGAAGACTGTCTCAGAGATATGAACCTGTTTCTGCCATCATTGCACATTCACTCACCTACCTGTTCCTCACTCTTGCTCTCCTCACTGATTAGCCAGTCCAGGTCTTTCTCAAAGTCATCCTCATACTCATCCGGAGTGTTCTGGACTGCAGAATCACTCATTTTCTCTTCACTTTCTTCTAAGACACAGCAAATGAAAAATGGAGCACAGAAAAAAACATCTCCCTTCTGCTTCCAAACAACGAAGATAGAACCATTTTAATTTAAGCAAAATTATCTGTTTTTGGATGTAAATGATTATATGTATAAAAATACATATTTAGAATGATTATAAATATGTATAAAATATGTAATATAATATTTGAAATAATTATTTGGCCATTTATTAATGAATGCTAGATTTTATTTAGACCAATTTATTGATCAACCTTAATTCTCACTTTAATTTAGTTACATAAAAGCAACTACAGTTATATAGGTGACGTATAGAAAGACATATTGCATAAATGTACAACACACTTGGTTGTAGCTAGGGTTATGTAATAAATAATGTGCAAATTCATTAGGGATTTAGATTCAAACCGTTTGGAGTCTCATAAATTTGATGTCAGAGAGTTTCAGAAAGTGAAACACAGGAGTGTAGACATGGAAACTGATCCATATGAGCAGCAACTGATCTATAATGAGCAAAGGTTAAACTAAAACCTTTAAAAAATTGGTTAATTCAAATATAATAACTTGATTTAACATCATGTAGCCTACTAAAAAGAACTAAAACTAAATAAAAACTAACCTAAAAAATAAAATAATCATAAAAATGACAAAAGCACACAACTTAATTACTAAAATGAAAACGCAAAATATAATAAAAAATTATTAATTTAAATAAAATATTAATAAAACTAATAGTATCTCAGTGATACTAAAATAACACTGGTCTACAGTGACGATTAAAGTAACACTATTCTACATTGCTGTCCAATAAAAAAATCTCATTTGTAATTCTAAATTGTTATTCATTCTTCTTTATTTTTTTTTACTATTTTTTTAACAGACTTTGCAGACGCAGTTTATATATTTAAAGAGGGATTTTATTGTAAATGCCACATATGGCCATTCCACTAAATGGACTGCAATGCCTTAATAATTATAATGTGAAATTTCTGTGATAAAATAACATTTTAACGAGCATTAAGGCTAATATTACAACACAAAACCTGGTGGTCTTGTCATTGCACGATATAGTTAACCTATCGTCTGCTTTTAGAATTCAGCTTTATTACTTTCCCGCGCCTGAAATGTATGCAGCTTACCTTCAAAACTTTATTATGGTGTTGCCTCGCGTTAAGTGCAAAAATAGTGAATGGTAATTCATTAGCCGGCCTATTTATTCTAGAGATCTTGTCTCTACGCGCACCTGTACATTAGAGAGCAGGTCGCTCTAATCCTCTGCTGGCCTCAGCTTCAAAGTAGCATGTAATAGGTGTTGCCATAGAGACGCACAACACGGCCTGTCGTGGCAGCGCGCGCATGCGCAGACTATTTGTAAATGTAGAAGGGATATCAGCCAGATTTTATCTGTGATACAGTTAGTGGAAAAAACAATAAGATACAACAATGGATACTTTGGTTTGTTTGGCAAAATCGTTATGAATAAACAATTAAAGTTTATTTCCTTAAATAAGGTGACGTAAGCAAAGAAATCATTTTCTACTTCTATTAATTATACTTCATATGCTTTGGCAATATTAGAATTTTTAACAGCCATGCCGATAAAGTTTTGCTGACCCCGACACTTTCCTGGATTTCACGTTCTCGTAAAAAATCTTGTCAACAACACTAGCACAAAGACAACAATATTTGTGCATTAATATTATAATACTATTAATAATATTTAAAAGCTATTTATAACAGGACAGAGTGTGAATAACAACCTTAAGGTCCTGGCACTACATTATTAAAATATTTCTTCTTTTTATTATCCCGGAAGTATCGCGAATAGCTCGCATTTTCATGTTTATGGTAAATGTAGTCCCTACTAGATTAAATAAAACACAGTTCATAAGAGAAAAACTCGATTTCCCATAATACACATCGACCCGCAAATAAAAGTCACGACACGCCTCCGCGGGCAGAACTGTTAGAGAAGCTACGTGCAAAACTGCATATAGTTACTTTACACCCATTTATGATCCTCTTATCAACTGGCAGCTCGTGGACCGATACAGTTGTTGTCGCTCAGTAGACAAAATGACTTCTATAGCTTTGTGCACAATAAACAGCTCAGCGAGATCAATAGCAAGACTGTGCCAACTGTCCCGCTCTGCGCATGGTACAGCTGACTTCCACTCTTTCGTACCCCGTAACTCTACCCTCCGTAAATGTGCCTTTCTTCCGGGAGGAAAATGGTCATTCATAAGAGCAGGAACGAGACAGATGTCTCAAGCATCGCCGGGGAGGATCTCACTCGGACGGTACGGTAAAGGTGTATTTCTGGCTGCTGGGGCAGCAGCTGTCACCGGAGTCCTGACGGCAGGTGTAAGTCACTTTCAGCGGGCCGAGATGGCAAGGAAGATATCCAAGGCTGAAGAAGAAGAGGGGAATATACGAGAGAGAAGCAAGTCGTTCATGTCTCTACCAGTCACTGACATCAAGGTCTTAGAGCAGAGGAAAGACGCGATGTCTACGAGAATGGAGATGCTCATCATGGAGACACAAGCTGCATTCTGTAGAGCCCTTGAGGAGGTGGATGGAGGCTCGTTCAAGGTGGACAGATGGAGTAGGAAGGAAGGTTAGCTCATTTCTGCTGCCTTACTTCACGTTTAATTTTTTATTGATTTATAATGATTTTCTCTAGGTGTGTTTCATTTAAAAACATTTTCAGTGATGCTATGAATAAAACATAAAATATATTTACCATAACATAACTAGTGGCACACAAGGCTTAGATAAAGTAGAGCAAACATGATGGTCCAAAGTCCTAATTTATGTTTAGGTCTGTTATAGGTATGGGGGGCCATTTCCACCACATAAGTGAAAAAAAAAAAATCATGTTTTGGTAAAAAAATAAATAAATAAAAGTTGAAATTCTGAAATAAAAAGTAGACATTTTGGTGAATGTATAAGTTTTTATAAGATAACTTTGACTTTATATATAATAATTTTGACTTTTTATCATAATTGTGACTTTCTGTGTCACAATTATGACTATTTATCTCATAATTTCAACTTTTCTCACTCTATCTAATCATTTTGACTCTTTGTCATGATTTTTTCTACTTTTTATCTTATGTATGTCTCGTTTTTGTCATAATTCTTTGTCTTAATTTTAACAGTGTCATAATTTCTACTATTTTATTTCTTAATTATGCCGTATAAGTTGTCCCAGATAACATATTATGCACCTATACGATACACTATATACTCTACCATCTCTCTATGAATTTTATAAGGTCATTTTGTCTTCCAACATCAAAATCAGAAATGGACTTCCATAGCTTATAAAAGACCTTTCCAAATGTTCCTTTTAAAACCATAATGTAATTGATAAAGTGTCAGGCTTTCTTCAAAACATTTCATATTGACATAATTCTAATTATTATTAAGCTCTCATTGTGACAAAGATGTTTGCTTTATGATTATATAATATAACAATCTGCTATATAAAGTTAATTGGGTAACACTTTATAATAACTGCACACTATGAATCATTAATTAAGCATTAGTAAATAATCATTTCATCCTTTTTATAAAGCATTGTTCCAACATTAATAGGCATTAGTAAGCAGTTTATAAATACAGCTATAAATGTTTTGTTCTTGAGCATATCTATAATGTTTAATAATTGTATTTTCATACTTTATTAATGATCAATTTATCATTTCTAAATTATGACGTTATTTACAAACCAGTTATTTAGGAGTTGTCAGTGGTTCAATGCTTTATAAAGGATGAACTGACTATTTACTAATGCTTACCTAATGATTCATAGCGTGCAGTTATTATAAAGTGTTACTGTTAATTGTTCCATAGATCAGTGATTCCCAACTAGGTGTTGGAATGATTTAGATTTTGCTATGTTAAGCTATAAAACAGAAACATTCGTTCATTAAATATTAGTTAGGAGATTTGTGCTGGTGTTACATTGTAACAAAACCGATTGCATGTTTCTCTTGTGTCTAATAAAGGTGGTGGTGGCATCAGCTGTGTGATGCAAGATGGGAAGGTTTTTGAGAAAGCGGGTGTGAACGTGTCTGTGGTGTTTGGGAACCTCACTGAAGAGGCCGCCAAGCAAATGCGCAGCCGTGGAAAAGTTCTGAAAGGGAAAGATGGTGAGAGACTCACTTCCTATTTCGAGGTGAATGCAGAGTGTGACTGAAACCAGTTCCTTATATCTTTAGTTCTACTTCTAGATTTTAATTTTGGAATTAGTTCGAACCGTCAGTGGTCTTAAGGCGTTTACTGTGAAGATTTGTCATGCCTCGTGGACTTGAGGGTGATTGAGAGGACGTGACTTGATGCTTAATTTATTGTTTTTACCGTTTAGCACTATCTCTGTGTTCCAGGGAAGTTGCCGTTCTGTGCTATGGGCGTGAGTTCAGTCATACACCCAAAAAACCCCCACATTCCCACAGTGCACTTCAACTACAGATACTTTGAGATTGAGGAAGCAGACGGTGAGTGTTCTTGCCAAGTCATTCGAGGCTGTGAGAAGAGAGATGTTGTTATCTGTGACCACCACCCATCACGTTCTTTATCCATCTCACTCCTTGTCACAGGCACAAAGCAGTGGTGGTTTGGTGGAGGAACGGATCTCACTCCTGTTTATATTGATTTGGAAGATGCCGCCCATTTCCACAAGACTCTGAAGGAAGCATGTGACAAGCACCATCCTAAGTATTACCCAGACTTCAAAAAGTGGTAGGAATCTCATTGCGGTTGTGTGTAGTTTGAAGGGGGTGTGTTACAGCTGTTATGGGTGTGAGGATGTGTGCGGTGGATGAGCGTTTTATCTCCTGGGTGGATTTTAACTGTTCAGCAATGATAAGATTTCCCATTATTTGCTGCAGCTATTGTTTTGTTTTGTTTTTTTGGGAGTCAACACTTTTGTTTTAAGACATCCCTTTAATTTTCTTTTCAGTTTATCATGAATGAGACAGATGCTCATTTAAAAGACAAAGGCTTTAAAATCTTTGATTGCTAGTGGTTAATTTTGGTATTTTATTTTATAATTTTTTAAAAATTTAATTTTATTAAATCTATGATTTAAATGGATTTTCTCCTTAAATATTAGATTAGCACCAGTATTTTCTTTTTCTCTCAAGGTGTGACAATTACTTCTACATCCGTCACCGAGGGGAGACGAGAGGCATTGGTGGGATCTTTTTTGATGATTTGGATTCCCCCAATCAGGAGGAGGCCTTTAATTTTGTGAAGAGTTGCGCTAAAACTGTGGTGCCTTGTTACCTGCCCATTGTAAACAAACATCTAAACGACTCCTTTACCCCTGAGGAGAAGGACTGGCAGCAAGTCAGGAGAGGCAGGTTGGTTAAAGAGGGAGTCCATACTGATGTAGAGTGATATATATACAGTGTGTGCAGAATTATTAGGCAAGTTGATATTCTGGTCATATTTTTTTTACTAGAACATTTTACCAATTCCAAACCACATCAATCTTAATAACTACTATTGATTTTGTATTTAATCATTTATAAGTGATATATAATTGTCCATGAAGGCTGAAAGTCAAAAACTCCTTATTTCAGGTGTGCAGAATTATTAGGCAGGTTTTCTTTTACAGATAAAATGAGCCAAAAAAGAGATTGAACTCAAGAATAAAAGTAAAAAAAAAAAAAAAAAAAAAATTAAATGCCCATGAGAAGGATGCAATACTAATGCAATAATAGAATTAGCAAAGTTAAGGCATGACCACTGGGCAGCGAAATGCTCATTGGGTCAGCACGGTCAGAAAAAAAACAGGTGGAGAAGAAAAGACACGTTAACTGCAAATTAGAATTAAGAAGTAATGTGAAGAATTAGGTGAGAAACCATCAGGAACCATTTAGTCTCCAGCGCCATCATTTTCCAGAACTGCAACCTTCCTGGACTTTCCAGAAGTGGAATGTGTCAGGTTCTCAGAGACTTTGCTTGGGTAAAAAATTCTTTAAAATGGCCCTCACTTAATAAGAATAACATGCTGAAGTGTAGTGAAATACATGAAGACTTATTTATTTTTTTTATAGGCTTTATGGACAGATAAGTTGAGAGTGACTCTTGAAGGACCAGCATCACATCCTCTTGTGCCACTGTTTGAAGAGATCTCCCAGAGTCTATATAGTTTTAGGAGCTCATTTTAGTTCATCTCCTGATCCTGAAAAGTCTGTCTGCAGGATTGATAAAAAATGAGCTCCTAAAACTTACTGCAGATTCTGAAGATATGAGCCAGAGGGCCACTCCATAACCTTAATTTTGTTGGTTCAAACCGTTGATGCTGCTTACTGGTGTGTCAATGCTACCTGTTGAAACACCCATTCAACGGCATTTCCTATTCAGCATAAGGCAACATAATCTCTTTACTCAAACTGATCTATGATCCCTGGAATGCGATAAATAGGCCCAACACACAGTATGAGAAACATCCCCATATCATGATGCTTGCATCACCATGCTTCACTGTCTTCACAGTGTACTGTGGCTTGAATTCAGTTTTTGGGGATCGTCGGACAAACTGTCTGCAGCCCCTAGACCCAAAAAGAACAATCTTGCGTCATCAGTCCACAAAATATGGCGCCATTTCTCTTTAGGACAGTCAATGTGCTCTTTGGCAAATTGTAACCTCTTCATTTTTTCAACAATGGGACTTTTCAGGGGCTTCTTGCCGAGCTTGGCTTGACATAGGCGTCTTCTAATTGTTACAGTATTCACAGGTAACTTAGACTTTCTTTGATCACCCTGGAGCTGATCATTGGCTAAGTCTTTGCCATTTTGGCTATTCTTCAATCCATTCAAATGGTAGTTTTCCATTTTCTTCCACATCTTTCTGGTTATGGTTGCCATTTTAAAGCATTTGCTATCATTTTAGCTGAGCAGCCTATCATTTTCTGCACTTCTTTATATGTTTTCCCCTCTCTAATCAACGTTTTAATTAAAGCACGCTGTTCTTCTGAACAATGTCTGGCACGACCCATCGTTCTCAGGTTTTCAGAGAGAATTGGATGTACAACATGTGCTGGCTTCATCCTTAAATAAGGGCCACCTGAATGACACCTGTTTCTTCACATAATGAATGACCTCACTGATTGAACTCCACACTGCTATAATTTTGAACACGCCCCTTTCACTTAATTATTCAATTACACAGACTCGGGAGCATTCATATCATGAATGTTGGGTCTGTTGGTTTCTCTGAGTCTACTACACCTACTAGTAAATTATTTGCCATGTAATAATATGATTTATACCAAAAACAGTGATTGATCTGGTTAGTCATGTTGGACTGCTATTATTTTGAACACAACTATATATATGTATGTATGTATGTATGTGTGTGTGT
Organism: Tor tambroides; assembly: GCA_021397915.2. Lineage (NCBI taxonomy): Eukaryota > Metazoa > Chordata > Actinopteri > Cypriniformes > Cyprinidae > Tor > Tor tambroides. The sequence goes on from JAFVLL020038727.1 coordinate 94,908, forward strand.
GTGTGTGTGTGTGTGTGTGTGTGTGTATATATATATATATATATACACTACCATTCAAAAGTTTAGATTCAGTAGTATTTGTTTTGAGAAATTAATACTTTTATTCAGCAAAGATGCATCAAATTGATCAAAAGTGACCAGTAAAGACTTCCATTGTTACAATTACAAAAAAGTTCTATTTCAAATGAATGCTGTTTTTTAACTTTCTATTAATCAACATATCCTGAAAAAAAGTATCATGATTTCCACAAAAATACTGAGCAGCACAACTGTTTTCAGCATAATAAGACATGTTTCTTGAGCATCAAATCGGCTTATTACAATGATTTCTGGAGGACCATATGACACTGAAAACTAAAGTAATAGATATGAAAATGCAGGTTTGCTGGGAGTCAATTATATTTTGATATATATTAAAAACAACAAAATTCAAATTGTAATATTTCACAACTGTACTATTTTATTGCTTTTTAATCAAATAAATGCAGCCTTGGTGAACATAAGACATTGCTTTCAAAAACATTTTAAAAAGCCCCAAACTTTTGAACAGTAATGTGTATATAATTATATTAGTGCTATCAAACAATTAATCACATCCAAAATAAAAGTTTTTGTTTACATAATGTATGTATGTATGTGTGCTGTGTATATTATGTATATATAAATACACAAACATGCATGTATATATTTCCGAAAAATTTTATTTTTATATATTAAATATATTTATTTATAATATAAATTATATGAATATAAATATAGACGTAAAAACATGTAAATATTTTCTAAATATATACTGAATGTGTGTGTATTCATATATGCATAATAAATATACGCACTACACACACACATATATTATGCAAACAAAACCTTTTATTTTGGATGTGATTAATCGTGATTAATCGTTTGACAGCACTAAAATATATATTTATTGATTTATATTATAATGCTGAAAAAAATATTATATTGCCAGCAACATACAGATTTACATATGGAAAAATATCTTAAAGTATATCCAAACAATTAAACTACTATCTTATGCGAATTCAGATGGTCTTAAGTCTAGTTACATTTCTAAAATAACTCAATATTAATAATATTCAATAGTCATCATTATTCTATATTTTATATATAGCATAGTTATAACTACATTTGTAATTGCTTTTTGAGTTTAATTTGATGTTTGTCGTATAATATATCTGTAATATATAAGTGTTCGGCGGCTAACCAAACTGTCTTTGTGTCTCTTAGATATGTGGAATTTAATTTAGTGTATGACAGAGGGGTGAAATTCGGCCTGGCCACACCTGGGTCTCGCATCGAGAGCATCCTGATGTCCCTACCACTTACTGCTAGGTAAAGGACTTTGTATTTTAAAGTACTTTGTATCCTTTTTAGCTTTTGTTATAACATTTTGCAAACTTTTTTACTTATATAATTTAAAGAAGTTACATTTTTTTACATGTTTTCCCTGAGCTCCACTTGTAACCACAAGAAAAAAAAATTCCACACCAAACAGATTTTCACAACTATTTCCAAAAATGAGCTCGTATGATAACCACAAACAATAAAGGAAAATGGGATTCCTCATGATATAACCCTTTTAAAAACTCACAGTAATGTTTTGAAGTAAACTTCTTTCTTTAGAGTCTTTTTTAAACTGTCTTTATTGTATTAATCTGTTGTTTAATATTACTAACTCAGTAGCCATAAATGTTTCATTTCAGGTGGGAGTACATGCACGAGCCCACAAAAGGCACTAAGGAAGCCAAGATGCTGGAGGTCTTACGGAACCCTAAAGAATGGATCTGATTGAGAGGAAGACCAGTTTAACTAGTCATCAATATTGCCATTATTGGATGGGAATTGTGAAAATGTTGGGTGGGTTTTTCTCTGGATTAGTTCAGTGATACCAAACACATCAGCAACTTCAATAGGTACAACATTCACTAAAAATCAGCTTCTCGCACAGGACACATTGTCATCATTTGACTCATTGTTTTTGCTGACTGACTGCGACACTGCACGATTACTGGCTTGGCTGTAATGAACTCTCTATCACTGCCATTGGCTGTATGGATCCACAGGAGATGCAGTGTTTACTCCTGTGACAGTGTTACTTAGTTACAGCTTTGTTTCTGCTTGCACTGCTTTAATCATGACTACTGGTGTATTCGAAACCTGTAATGGCTTTGGTATGCTGTTTTTGAATGGATGTGTTAATCGCGTATGTCTAAAGGGTCATGATGCAAGCGCCATGCCATTATTGCTTTTCTTACCCTGTTAATTTTTTTGTGCCTCACTTCAAGGTTGTTTTGTGTCCTGTCATGTGCTAACATATCTATATCCTTGTATTTTTTTTTTTTTTTTACAAATATTAAAATAGGAATCTGAATTAGGAGTATTCTCAGGACATTATAATGTTGATATTCTGTGTATTACAAAACAAAATAAAGTTTTATATGTGGTTTAATCTGGTGTACTGATAAATCTGGTCAATAAAGTAGTATAGGTGTTCATAAACCTAAAAAAATATTCAGGTCTGAGATGCTATTAATAGCTTTTCCTGATATAAAAATTGCATGGTTTGTGTTCAAGTTTATATTAGGTATGGTTAATATTCATCTGATGTCTCCAAGGCAACAGAACAAACTTTGTGTCTATTGCTTGGGCAAGTCACTTTAGCATATGAATCTGCTAATGAAGTTAATAAATTATGACAGAACTACCTGTGTGTGCTTGTTTGCATGGAGGCAAAGTAATTCAGGTAAGAAATGTGCTGCATTTTAACATTAATGTGTATGTTGAAATTACACTCTATTTTAAAGCAAGTACATTAAATCTGACGTTTGTAACCTGTTTGGATTTGTTACATTTAAAAGGGAATATTGTAAGACTTCGTATATTTTATATATATTAGATATTTATAATATGGTCATAACATGACATAATATTGTTATAATATTAGACTTGTCATACAAAAACAGAGCATGGCAAATTATGATAAACTTCATACGTACACTACCATCCGTTTTTTTTGTCAGATATTTTGTTTTTAAAAGTCTCTCATGCTACCAATAATGATGTTATTACAGTTTACAATAAAAAAAAAATTATTTCATATATTTGAAAAATAAAATGCATTCCTGTGACAGCAAAGCTGAATTTTCAGCAGCCATTACTAACATTAATCATTGTAATATAATGATTTGTTACTCAAGAAATTCTCTGTATTATCAATGTTGAGAACAGCTGTGCTGCTTAATATTTTTGTGGAAACTATGATACATTTTTCTTTGAATAATACAATTAAACAGTCATTGAAACAATTATTTGTAACAATTTTTAAGTCTTCATTGTTACTTTTCTTCAGTTCTCTATCTTTGTTGAATAAATGATTTTTTTTTCTTTTTAAAATATGTATACTTCAGTGTATAAGAACAAAGTCAGTGAGGGCCAAAAAAACTTTTATTACAAATAAAAGTCAAGCTCAATCATTACAAAAAATTAAATTTGTTCTTAATACATTTATATATACACATTATCTCTGAGTAAGGCTTAAGCAATAAACACCACCATAATCACTCTTAACTACCACAGAAATATCAGCCTGCACACGTACAGCAACATCAGTCAAAGTCTGCCAAACTTGTAACGTCATCAGACTGTATTTCAAATGACGGTAGTCTTATTTCACATTACCTTTAAAAACACAAAACAATTTTAGGCAAAGTGAGACCGTTTTGATTTTCACAAAGCTTTCTTGAGTTAGTGCTGGTGATGGATTTTCTTGCATATTTATGTCAGCCGAGAATGTTGTTGATGAACCGAGAACTGTAGAAAGCCAAGAAGATAAACCAAACAGCATTTGCCATTTTTTCCTCTAGTAATTTATCACATCTTACACATCAATTAATATTCCTTTACACATCAATTAATATTTCTTTACAAAGAGCAATCGGTGCCCTAAAAAGTGCATTCACTCATAAGTACAAATGCGTTGACTTTTCCATTATGTTCTCTTTCCTTCCTAACCACACACACACCCACAGACCCATAAACACACACTTTCCTGATATTTAATACTGAATATTTCCTTGTTGAGTTTTCCCTCTAATTTTTTAAGGGACTAGGACTGCTTGTTCCCATAATTTGACCTAATCTGAAATTCTCTGGTTTTTGTTTAGTGTAGCTGGGCCTGAGGTGAAAACTAGACTCTGAGTAAGAAACCAGGAATAAATGATATGAGGTAAACGGTGTCCGCTTGCTGTTAAAGACACAGACAAGCCCAACCTGATAGTTAGTGTCAAATATCCAAAACTGTTTTTTAACAGTCTGAAGAGACATTTTAAGAGGAAAAATCAGTAACACTTTACCTGAAGTGCATATATATATATACATTAAAATCCACTGTATGATCTCATGAATAATTGTAACCACAATACTTACCTATTCATTGTTACACTTTTTGAAAATATTATGCATTAAAACACATGATAAACAACCTATATGTAACAAGGAATCTGTAAATATTATAATGCATTTTAACTTGAGTTACAATTATTTATAAAAATACAATGCTTTACAATGTACATTATGAATGCCTTTATAATATAATAAAAGGTGTCAGGTTAAAGTGTTAGCAAAAAGTCATTTGTCGTGGGAGGAGGGTTATGCTTCGTAGCACACTCTTATTTATAGTGTTACTCAGTTGCCACTAACACTTGCATTGTAAATGCAAACATACCGCAATTCTGACCTAAAACCACAGTGTGAAAGCAAAAAAGTTGAATCAAACTACTGTTTCAAACAATCAAACCATGTGTAAAAACAGCCTTCAACACATTCAAAATATACCAGAATTCAGTTAAAAACAACCAGCACGGTAAAGGTAGTCATAATTGTTATTTCTCGACATTCTCTAAGAGGTTAGAGAAACAAAACACAAGTTATTCACCCTAAAACAAATCACAGCTCAACTCAGCTGCACACAAAAAGCATGCTTCTTGCTCCTTATTAATTACCTCCACAATGGACAATTCATCTTGCTTGTCCTAGAACTCCCAGCTTGGGATGCTTAATATGCCCGTTTAATCCTTGGCCACAATAAGAATAAATTTCACAAGGCTGTGACCATGTAAATTGCTCCAAAGCTATGGAGAGAAAAGAAAGCACTGTTGCATAGACCATTTAGTCTACCATATTTTTGCTCATTGTGGCTTGAATAAAATGGCAAATCTCAAACCACACTTACACAATACAACAGTTCAAGGAATAGTTCACCCAAAAATGAAAATTTGCTGAAAATGTACTACTCACAAGCCATAGATTAGTTTGTTTCTTCATCGCAACAGATTTGGAGAAATGTAGCATTACATCACTTGCTCATCAAATGGATCCTCTGCAGTGAATGGGTGCCGTCAGAATTTTTCACTGGAATTTTTATTTATTATAGATAGAGGATTGGTATTTTGGCCTAAAGCAATGGTTTAAAAACATCTTGATGGATTTGTTTCTTACAAACATGCAGCATTACAGTCATGTGGATTATTGTGATGTTTTTTATCAGCTGTTTGGACTCTCATTCTGATGGCACCCATTCACTGCAAAAGATCTATTAGTGAGCAAGTGATGTAATGCTAAATTTCTCCAAATCTGTTTCATTGAAGAAACAAACTAATCTACATCTTGGATAGACTGAGGGTGAGTAAATATTCAGCAAATTTTCATTTTTGGGTGAACTATTCCTTTCAGTATTGTATTTTCCGAAATGCAAAACCTCACACACATTGACTTTGTGCCCACTTAGTCTGATTCATCATTAACAACCACGATGCTACATTAAATCAGGATTGAATTTGTTTGGTCAATGTTATCAGCAATGTATTATCAGCAAATTCAAATGGTTATCCATTTAGCTGAAATGTTTCCAATATGCTAACCAAATCTAACAACACAGTGTTTAACACCTCAACTAGTGGGAAAGAAAAATCAACCCAATATCAATATTTCATTGAGGCTGTGAGTCCAGTGCATAGTGACGTCTATGCAATTCTTTAGAGACAGCCTAAGCTTAGATGGCTATTGATAAAGGTTACAATGAACCTTGAAGTACAGAATGTCAGTAAACATTCAAATTTACAACTTCCTGAAAATATTGTGCATTTTTTTCCTCTGAAACTGATTATTTACAATTATATTTTTTTAGTTGTCCCATGAGAAGCCACAACTGACCAAATATTCAGTTCATTTCTAAGATGTTCTGACACTCATAGGACTTGCTAATTTGGAAGAATGGCTAATGACATTACAGTACTTTGTCACTGGATTTGGGCTTGGATTAGGATTCATGCTGTTATGAGTTCTACGAACATCTCTGAAATCAAAGCAATTCAATGTTCAACAACGTAACGGTACTAAGAATAATGTTGTTGCATAAGTTGTTTTCTCTTCACATTATGTAAAGAAGTTTAGCTGTTATGCTAGTGCTGGAGTTGAAAAGCCTGTAATTGTAGTAGTGAAGTTGTAAAAAAATACTTCTAGTACTTAAAAATAAACAGCCAAAGCATGTTCAAATCCTGCAAAAACATTAGCTATAAAAGAGAAGAGAGACATAGCATGTAAGGAATGACAGGGTTTACAGTATTGGTATCAAAATGCATCCCTACATGAGGCTGAATAACATGCCTGGAAGATCCGTCACTTTCCCTGGGAGATGATAACAGTGTTACCGTGGTTACTGATGATGTCTTCGTATTGTGGTGGAGGCTCTGCTTCAATCTGTATATCTGTATGGCCCACGGCTTCTTCGTATGAAGGGGGCGGGTCACCCCGACTGCCCCGCCCAGGTGTGAGGTCAGCGCCTGGGTAGGCGGGGCTACTGTGGCCACTGATCTCTGAGTGAGGACTGATGTCAGGATGGTATTCCCGACCCCACTGGTCCATTGACACCACTGATAGGGTTGTGTCTCTTTGTGGGCGCCCAATGGCAGGACTCTGCTGGGATCTTTTGCGTGAGTGGCATCTCCAAACTGTGATGGAAACCGCAGCAATGAGCAGCAAAACCAGCAGCAGGGGTAAGATCAGGTACAGGGAATGAACGCCACCGGCGATGGACTCCAGTCCTCCAGGCCTGGGGCTGCTTTCACGCTGGTACTCCTCCCAGAATCGCCTCTGTAAGGGTGAAAAAACACAATTAGTTAAGGACATTGTCTGTATAAATGTAAATAATAAGCAAAGCACAACAAAGTCGTTTGTATTGAAAACAAAAAAACCACACCCTCTTCAATGTCATCAAGACTGATAATCAAGACTTTGCACACCAACACAAAGCAATGACTCTGCACCACAGAACTGACCTGTAAATGCCTTTTGAACTACAATTCAGTTCCTGAATTTGAATTAAAATAGCAAACATGATGTAGAATTGCATCTCAAAACATTTCAGAATGTAGGAAGTATAAATGAATTAAATTCAAAAAGAAATTATGGAGAAAATACATTTTTAACTTGTAAAGCAAAGTTTGTAAAGGCAAACTTTGAATCTTGACTTGTTTAAAAGTTTTGAAGAAAGTTTAAAAAGCCCTGAAGTTTGAAGGACAAAAGGACAGAGAGAATGACAAACAATTGAACTGAAATGAGACCTTTTAGAAATTTGCATTCAGTTTTTCTATTTAAATTAACATTTGTGGGCAAGGGTGGAAGAACACTTCATTGTCCAGAATGTATTACATTTGTTACAATTTAGAACATTCTTCTTCCAATTCAAATTTTAATTCAAATTCCAATTCATGATTCAAAAGGAAGCCTGAAAGCTTGAGGCTGAAAGGCTCTCTGAGGTTTTACACCAAAATAAAATCTTGATGGTTTAATCTTTGAAAATGAAGAAATAAAGAGTGCCATATATGTTAATCTTGTCATTTTAAAGTTTTATTATAAAATAAAATTATTGTTGTATTATTTTTCTTAAATTCTTGATTTTCTTTATTTAATTTAATATTTTTATTTAGTACAAATAATCATCACAATATTAATAATTATATTCACAATTATTATCAAAACCATTTTTGGCCAAATGTGCTTAAGTGCATATCTACAAACAAGCACATCAAACCTGTAGTGATTTTTTTTTTATCACAATCGTGAGAGAGAAAAAACAAACAAACAAAAAAAAAAACATAATTATATTTTTCCCCCAAATCATCCAGCCCTCCCCTGGACTCAACAAGTGCACACATTACGTAAAAACATACTGACTTCATCACTCTTCTGATATTTTGTATAAACAGTGTAAACGCCCACAAGCACACAACTCAAACATCCTTAATCTGAATGACGCATAATTAACCATCCTGAGAAAATGTGTACCCACTGAGCCTTTCCTGTCGATAACGCTCACTTCCTGCCTAGAGGAAATACCACGGAGTGGAATGACTGAGAGGAAGTTGTGTTCAAGTTCAAGCAAAAACATAAGCACCCATCTACTCCAAACTCACCGTTTTCTCATCATTCTCAAACGCCTCCCTGGCTTCTTCATAATTGCAGATTTCCTCCCTGCATTCTCGCTGGATGTTCCCTTGTTTCATCTCCTCCAAGAAGAAGTTTGCTCTCGGGAGCCTCCGCAGCACCGAGTGCGCGGCATCTGCTGGCAGGAACACTGGCGGAGATACAAACAATAAGCATAGAGCACAGAAACAAGGAGGGGGGCTATGACCGACAAAGTGAGTTCTTTGAAATGCCGGTTCCTCCCATGCACAGGGAGCTTGTGAAAGAGTAGCCTACTGTTCCTCAGCATTGAGAGTGGGAGAAATAAAACAGATGCTATATTGTGATGCATAATTATCTGATTAGGCATGGATTAAATATAAGAAGCACTATTTAGGTCAAGACCCCTGTTGACAATCTGTGACTAATACTAATGGGAAATTACTGACAGAAAGATGTATCACCTTTACGTGACATCCATGAGATCACAAGCTGGCTCAGAATACACACCCACTACATATCATGGCAACGTTAAGAAACACAAAACGGCATCCTTGAAAATATCACACAGTCTCTGGCAGAAATAAAGACTATAAAAAGACTCACCGGCTCCCATGATTCCTGCAGCTTTTCAAAGAGGGAAACTGGACCTTGGGAACGACAGAACAGACGACCAAATTTAATCAACGACCACCCATTTACAGTTATATCACTTGTGCTCAAGAATTTTCACTTTCTCAAAACAAAATCAAAACAACAGCAATATTCTCGATGGAATTCGGCTACAGAGCGGTGTCCACATGTTAAATCACAATAAACAGCACAAATCTGTCCAAAAACATAAATCATTTTGTATGGCTCAAGGACTGTTAGCTTACTAGCATGTACAGGACACAGTCAAAACATTGGCAGCACACGAATAAAAACAGGTACGTTTTTGACAAGCACAAAACGACTGTTATTTCACTATACAGAAACGTAAAGCTCCCGCCTCGAAACGTTAAAAAAAACATGATAGGCAAACAAAATTGTTCGTTAATTCAATCCCTATACGTGATAACTATCGACTGAAACTTGTCGATGCGGTTTTATACATAAAAACGGCACAAATTAATATAATCATCGACCCGGCCGAAGCTATATGTTTTGTATATAATAATTCGAAAAGGCTGCGACTTTAAATTAGATGAACAAAAATGAACAAAAACTGTTTACCCGTTCCACCCAAACGCGTACACCGTTAGTCCCAATGTCCTGATTTGGCGCATGCGCAGTCACGAGTCAGTATTAACTGGATAGGAACGAACATAGTAAACCGCTGACGCGGGTTTCGGGATATGGGGTGTAATTACAGATCAAGATTCCTTCTTTTGTAAATCCCTTTTTTGTAGATATATGAGACAGGAAAGAATTTGTAATGTTTATATCGGCTTTTAGGTAATAATTGCTTGCCAGAAAACGCAGTGAATGTGAGAAACAAGTGAACTAGCCTATATTAACGCATTAGTTAAATTTAGTTGTGATGAACAGTTTATTCCGCCGGTCGTGTATACAAGGTCTTAACTGTTGCTTTTTATCTCATCGTTTTTATATAGGCTATTTTTTCCATAATTTAAATTTAATTTGAATTCCAGTGTGCTTCAAGAGTAACCTATAGGCTACTATCAAAATGAATCTAGCATAGCTATGGATTTTTTTTTCGTGTAAAAAAGTAAAACAAAATTGTACAAAATTTAATAATCAAGTAGCCTAGCTTAAAAGTAATGAATAAAATGAAATATCCATATTTCAAAAGAAAGTAAAAGGTAGCCTACTGTAGGCTAATAAAGTAATTAAATTTAAACAAAAGTTATTAAGATAAACAAAAGATGAAGAATGTGTTATAAGTGATGGACATACATTTACTGTCCCTGATGGTGGTGGACAGACACGTGTACTGCTATCACAGTAATCTTGCTCATTTTCTCTGACGTGTATTAATCAACAGGGATTCATTAAATAAATTTGTCTTGTTGAACTATTATCTTGAATAATGTCTTTTTGGGGGCTATAGCGTTCGTTTTCTTCTCGGCAATCAATGATGAGTTGCTAGAAAGCACATTTGGCCTATGATGTCTTAAAACACACTTTTATATTTTGTACATAAAGGTCAGATATACCCAGAATTATGTGTATTCACTGACTCAGAGGGGAAAGCTGTTAAATGTGGCGAAGGGTAAAAAATATAATATAAAAAATGTGGCTAAGGAAAGTTTGATTTTTGAATATCCAACCTTGACAGGTAGGGAACAGTTTTTTTTTAATGTATTCAAGCTATTTAATGTGTCATAATATTGTGTGCTTTATTTACAGTTACTTCTCTTGATTTAATGTTTGCTTATATTGTTAGACAAAAAAAAAGAGCACTTATAACGCTAACAAAAATGGTCCTGAAAATCAGTACACATTCATTTCTGAAACAGGCATAAGAATGCAACACACACGCACACACACACACACACACACACACACAGTATCTCATACTCTCTATTATTTCTGTCTCTTTCACAAAACCATTGATAATAAAAAAATAAATAAAAAAATAAAAAAATAAAAACTTCTATTGACCTGACTAGATGAAAGGAGAAAGAGGCGGTCACGTCTTTGCAGTGGAAAAAACATTGCCTTCAGGCAACTGGAGACTGCCAGTCTGTTACATTCTAAATGTATTAATCACCTTCAAGGCAAACCAGTATTTTTGACCTGTTAAACAACAATCATCAATTTTAACTCAGAAGGAATTATTTTTCTTTATTCCCAGATGAAAAGCTCATTCATGATGAATTGAAAAGAGTAATTGAATTTGATATTTAATCTTGCTGTGTTAATACACAGTGGAGTTAAGGAAGAATGTGAGTGTAATCTTGTGAATTGAACAAAGAATGTATTAAGGGTGGTATTTTTTTCTGTTAGACTTTTGTTAGCAAGGCCAAGCTGTTGATGGTGTTATGAAGTTTCAGGTGTCCTTGTTGACAGACTTTCCAATCATGAACAATGTATTCCTTTTCAGGCTGAATGCACGTTGACCATAACCTTACATTACTACATTAAATGGAGGATATGATTCATCTGTCTTTTGACTTATATGTAAGTGAATATCATGATTACTTGTCTAATATGATATGCAGTTTATCTACTCACAAAAAATAATAAATAGGCCTATTTTTAAATGAACAGTTTTAGATAGCTACATTAAACACCAGTTCATTTTGGGATTAAATATTTAAGTATTTTCCCTTTCCCACAAAACGTTTGGACAGCATTCATTTCATGCAATCCATGTGTCTCTAATTATTCTGAAAAAGATGATTCATTATCTGTTTGAAATAAGACACATTGCTCCACCATGTGCGTGTTTGTGAGAGCACATAGCACAGATAAATGAAGAGGGAGAATGGGAGAAAATAGCAAATGAGGGAAAAGCATGTGAGAGAAATATGCCACCATAAACGCCAGATGAGAGGCACGGGACGTCCGACTCATTTCCGCGAATCGATTCTTTTGAACGCTTCAGGATGAGAAAACGATTCAGTGATTCTTTTTACACGCACGGTTCCTTCCATGTTACATATGATTATTAACATGCTATAAAATCGCATCTATTTCTCGACACGTTTATTTTGTTTTTATAGCCTTAATAAGTGTTCGTTTATTTTGCTGTAGCCATGATTCACCTCACAAAAAGCATACAGTAACCTAAATATAATTTGTATTTACAATAAAGTATCTCTTGAATGAAAAAGGGTTCCTCATTTTGTTTGTGGCTTTGATAAAAGTGTCTGCTTAATAAACGAAAAAAAAGCTATTATTTTTCATCACATATAGGCTACATATTCTATTTCTATAATTATAATTGATTTGGCTATTAAAGCAATTTAGTTTTTGCTCTATGAATCTAATCAAAACCTCAGGCTAATTGTGTTTCGGACGACTCGGTTCAATTTGTTGGTGAATTGTTCACTCGATAACAGCTTGGACCGTTTCATTTCTGTTCATAAACGAATCGTTCAGATTGGGTTTGTGAACAGCGATTTCTAACTAGGCACTAGGACCCTGCAGGTGCAGCAGAAATTTTTCAATAATGTGCAGTGCTGTCGGGTTCACAGGAGCGCGAGGGCAGCTGCCACAGCGTCCCTCTCGCGCAGCTGCTCCACAATCTTCAAAACACTGATCGCGAATACGGATCCAAAAACATTGTCTGGGATCATCGTTCCTGGCTTCTCCGTGACGCAGCGCAACATCGCTCCTCATCACCGGCGCATCCAGCCGACATGGCCTCATCCGTGAGCGGTGCGGAGGAAGTGCGCGTGTCGGCGTTGACGCCCCTGAAGTTGGTGGGTCTGGTGTGTATTTTCCTCGCGCTGTGCCTGGATGTTGGGGCCGTGCTGAGTCCGGCGTGGGTCACCGCGGATGACCAGTACCACCTGTCCCTGTGGGAGTCGTGCAGGAAGCACGCTGCCTCCGCGGACTGGCTGTGCGACAGCACGCTGGGGCAGAAAGGGACCGGTGAGACCCGCTACTTTTGTAACTTTGCAGTAAACAATGTTTGAACAGGATGAGCTGCACATACATATTTTAAGATGCGGAGAAAACAAAAAAGGACGCAGTCTTTTTAACTTTAGTGAGCTCTGCAACATGGCCCTGAGGTACATATTTGATTTATGAGATAACAAAAGGGGCCCTTCGCTCCCTAGCGCATCATTATCATTCATTGTTCAGCTAATGCTTTACCAGCTCTTTCTAAATACTGAGAAAACAGTCAACAATTTGCGTTTTGAATTTCTTTGTCAGATTAAAACAGAGGTGACAAGTCGTTTTTACACATTTAGACCTTTAATGTTATTTGTATCTATGTCAACTTTCGTAGCTAAAAATGTGACTCGATATCTATCCCAATTGTTACTAGTTACATCCTTTATTTCAATTTCTTTTTTTCTAATTAAGTTAAAAATCTTAATAGGTTAACAACTATTGAAATAAACAGTAGTTTATTTCTAATAGCTGATAAGTACTAGTATGAAATGAGTTAGTACATATAATAAATAGATAAAAAGATAGCCTACTAGTTACTGTTGGAGTATTTGCTAATTAATATCACTAGGACTTATTTTTAGGTACAAGACTTCAAAATAAATCCTAGTGATACTAGTTAGTTTAATGGAAAACAGCTTGGGGCTTGAGCTAATGGTTTTGGGGGGAAAGCAACTTTGAATTCGTCCTGTTTAATAAAAGGACTCTCCAGCCTACAGCAAGTCAGGATTAATCTAATTACAGAGACAATGTTTGTGAAGAATGCTTCATTAATTAATTGATATTGATCCTTACCATTTACTAGGACACTGTATTTTATTCACAGCTTGTTTGGTGGAAGGGCTTTTGGATGATGTGGGAATGTGTGATGGAATCAGTGGTCCAGCTGGGGTTTCATTCTGCTTTTGTTGTCTACAAAATGAGCCTTTGTTAAGGTCTCTTCACCGGCCAAGGAGTGAGGTTAAGTTTGAGAGGAGAGCTCCCTAGAGGCCCTAATGTGGACAGATTAGTTACCAAGGAAACAAGTGCTGCATTCTAGAAATGTCATTTTGCCCTGAAAAAGAAACTTCCCTTTTGGCATCCATGAAGGTTTACTAGAGAATAAACCGCGGTTTGGGGGCACTTCCCCCTCCATATTCATTTTTGTATGTTGGGAGAACTATTTGGTGCCACTTTTTTTTTTTTTTTTTTTTTTTTTAT
>JAFVLL020038729.1:0-16810 GCA_021397915.2 Tor tambroides
CTTGTTACGTGTTGTTACTGTGTAAGTGTAACATCCGCGGGCTGTAATCTAAAGCGAAGCCTTGTTACCCTCTTGTTACGTGTAGTTACTGTGTAGGTGTAGTAAACAAAAACCTCAGATTCTCTGAACTTTATTGTAAACATTAACTTTTTTCAAAACAGATATACACTTCTTCATTTAAATTAAACGGTATCAAAGTAGCATTTTCTTTCCTTATTTTTTATGCTTCTTGCTTCGCTTTTTCACTTTCTTTCTCTTCTTTTTCCTTTTTTCCAGTGAAGAATCAGATGTAGATGAAGGGCTGGAATTCCATGATTCGTGCAGTTCTGTATTATATATGTAAAAAACAGAAATAAATTAACATTCATACTTTATAAGGAGCTAGTCCTTTAACTGCTCCTACAAGCTCCTTAAGTTTGAGTGGCTTTAGTGAAGATGGTTTCTTCACCTTAACTTGAAGGAAACTCAGTTTTTAATTTCAGAAACAGAAATCACTTTTAATCAGAGTCAATTACTGTGACATTGTTAATTTGTAGATAGCCTGCCCTTTCCCCTTTTTTAACAAGAAGTTTGCTGTCAATTTGTTCACTAACTTTTTCGGGCTCAACATGATGATAGATGAAACTCAGGTTCTGTTACCTGAGGCCTACTATGTGGATAATATGAAAATGGTGTTGTTGTCAAACAGTCCACCTTCACAAAAAAATGAAGGGCTACCATACATTACTGTAATGATTACAAATTAAAGACAAAGTAAAAACGTGTAGCTCATGACAGGAGACATAAGATCTAAGAATAATCATTTTTCATGTTGTGATAGGTCTCGCTGATAGCATAGTCCTAATCACAGTTATCAGATTTTATTGGATGTTGTGAAATTTCATGGTGAGAATTGTTATACTGCATCTAAAATTGTTTAAGCATAAGCTTCATAGAGTATGAAATTGTTTTTCCTGCATTTCAGTTAATACGCTGAAATATTATCAGATATCTAAATATACATAACTAGTGGATTCAGTTTAGGTTGAGTGTTTATTAGAGGGTAAGTTGTGAAAAATAACAAATACACTAACAATATGCTAACATCTACTAGAAAAAAAGTCTAGGGCTCTTCAATCCCATTTTTGGAGGGCTGGTGTACAGTTATGATAATTTCTCCTCATTGATTTGATTGCTGCAAAACAAACATGTTGTTCTGAAAGGAACTAGTAACAATGAAGCAAGAAACAAACCTGAAGGACCTGACACTGCAGGAGCAATATGAATGCATGACATGGCAGCAGACTTCATCTTGTCAATTCCCTTATTTAAGTAGTCACATTCATCCTTGAGTAAGGATATCTCTGCTTTTAGAGTAGCAATCTTAGCTGATAGAAAGGAAAAGAACATGAAAAGTTAGAGGTTTTATTTCTGTCCATGGCCCTTCTCCAAGATCTATAATTTGACCACTTCCCCATTTTTCAAAACGTCAAATTCAAGTTATAATCATCACTAGTAAAGTACATTTCAAATAAGTGTAATTACATTTTCCAAACACAATTTAGCGAATTACACTACAGCAATTTGTGTTCCTGTACCTTGTTTGTCAACAGTCACGTTATAAATGAATGGTACAATTATAATTACAATGTTTAGGGTGCATTGTGTAACGTTTATAATTGGTGATACACAGGTGTTTCTACGATATGAAAACATCAGGTTCTGAAGCAAAAGTACTCTCACGGAAAACATTATATTTTACATATTTTACATTTTAAAGATATTTTACACAAACAGTTTTTTATGCAATTATAACTTATAATCATATCAAACTTTAAACACCTCATCTTTCAGATCCCTCCTCTATCAATCCCTATCTGCTTGCCTGCTCTACCGTAGAGGTAGTACACCACAGAGGTACTACAAACACATTAAGACATTTATGTGTTACACATTAAAACCTGGAGTTCCTTTATAAAGCAAACATTATGGTTAATATGAATTAATATTATTTCTTGATATCAACAATTCAGTTTTCACTAGTTAAAATTCTAATTCTTGATGTCAGGAATTACATTTCAACTAGTAAAACATTCTTCTTGATATCAAGAATTTATATCCTTGGACTGTACTTATACTAGAAGTTATACTTGGTACTGCATTTATACTAAAGGTTTTTTTTCTATACATATTTTGAATACAACAATTTCACTTCTTCACACATTTGAATTAACTCTAATTTAGATGTTAGTATATTGAACCTTAATGTTTTTATACGTTTTGGTGATAAAAGGTTTGCTTGTTTGCAATGCTTAATATAATTTAGATTTAAATGTCTGCATCTTATAATTAATGATTCGTCTTTTTTTTATTTGTTTTGAGGAAGGGGTACCTGAGCTTTACTAATAGGGTTGTGGGGGTACTTAGGGCTAAAAAGATTGGGAACCACTGCCCTAACTCTTCCTCAATACAAATGTATGCGGTATATACAATATGCCAGGTTATGTATAATTTAAAATAGTTGCATTAATAATCTAAAATGCTAAAAACGGTCAAACACACACACACCACTGGGCACTTGAGCTCTGTATTAAAGTTCTCCCTTCTCGCATAAATAGCCCTAGTGATGACCCTGGTGATAAAAAGCCAGACAAAAACAAAGTGATCACAACTTATTAATTTTTGCCTGTGAATTTCCACAACCCATCTGTAGGTTACACTAAAGACTGGGGAATGGTCAAATGTAAAGACAATGCATTTAATGTTAAGAAAAACTAAAGGACACAATCAGACTATTAGCATGAGGAAAATGCAAAGGATAAGGCATGATGATCCACGAAACACCAACCAACAACAACAACCTGTTTTAAATGGCCTTAAGCTGTTCACTAGGGTTGCACATTGTAGCTAATTAATTGTTGTCAGAACAGCAATACAGTGAAAGGTAGTTGCCAATCTTACCCGTAACTCCATAAGCATCTCGGTCCTGGCCTTTGCTGCTCCCGTGTGTACTCTCAGTCAGTTGGGCAGTCTCGTCCACCGTCCTGTATTTTGCTGGCCTGCCGATCTTTCTTTTAGGTCGATTCATCTTTGACAAAGTGATATCTGGCATAAACCACAATTCAAACACTTCTATGAACATACATGTACCAAAATAATATCTACAATCTTACGTGTCCTGCTCCTGATTACTGGATTCACAGTCGTTAGTGAATTCGACTTCAGGGGCTTCGCCGACTGATTTGAGTGTGACTTCGAAGTACCACGAGACCAATTCGATACGTGATATAAAGCTGTCTGTTCTCGAATCGCTCTCACGGTATGTTTATATCACATAGACCAAACGGTCAGCGCAACACCGCACAAAGTGAAACTCACCTGTTGCAAATCAATAAATAAGCAATGTGTGTTTTATATAACCACAGGATACCTGCAAAATGGCGATTTCACCCGTTATCCACTTCGGTTTTCGTCAGTGTTACGTGAAATGACAAACGTCCACGGCAACGGGATTTTTTTAGGGTTACGTACCCCAATCCAGTAGGTGGCGGATAAGGCACCTATTAGTAGGTTTGCCAACTGCCAATTAAATTACCAGAAGAAGAAGTAGTGGGAATCTGGATAGAACTTTTGTAAACCTCGAATAAATGACGCAAGATTTTTTGTATGTTGTTTGGAAGTTTCACCATTTGAAAGTTTGGTCGCATTGACAGAATTTTCAGGTAAGTGAACTTTGCTTAACGTCTGTTAAATCATTAATTAAGTACATGCTAGGGTTTGAAATTAAAACGCGCCAACTTGCCAGATGCAGAACCGTGGGTTTACTACTTTTAGTTTTATTCTATATTATTAAATCCAATTCTCGACATGAACATAGCCATAGAAGCTGGCATGGTGTTGAAAATAAATGTAATAAATCATAGTACTCAAATTGATACATTTTAAAGCTTTAAAGTTACAAGTTGTAGAGTAAATTTGTTAACTAGGCAGGTAATGCTAGCTGACCACAGTAATTCTCAATCATTAGTTGACTTTAAGGGGGGGAAAAAAAGATTGATGTAACTACACAGTACATACGTATTTTAGTGTGTTATTTAAGGACTGTAAAGCAATGCATTTTATGACTACTAATTGGGCAACCAATATTTTAACTATGAAAAAAAGTTTAACGTGATACGATGTTCCTGCCTGACAGTGACACTAGTGCCTTTACAACAAAGTTTTAATAAAGACAAATCACATTTATTTTTTGTTGGTTACACAGTCCTTTGCTGTAGCTGGTTATGTGTGATTTACAATAGGATGGCAATGTGTAAATTTGCAAATAGCAACTTGATGGTTACTGTGTACAGATATTGCCGTTGTTTTTTTTTAGAAAGTATTACAAAACCTTCTCTTATAAGATGGTTACTGTAATCAGAACTTTCTGTTTATCTTCCATAGTCATGGGCAAGTTAATGACAGACTTGCTTCATAAAACAGAGAAAGGAGGAAGGAAACTGATTAGGTGGCTGCAGAAAAAACGGCTTCTTGCTCCAAAGATGAAGTGTCCTGTTTGCAAGCAACACATGAAAATGACAAAGTCAAGCTCCACAGGACTTGGATATAGATGGTGAGCATACACATATCACTAGTTCTGACAACAAGTCTCACTGAATATAGATCCGTCAGAAAAAAAGACTTTGACTATTACTTTACAAGCATGTAACAAACAAGGATTATTAAAAACTAGCTTATGTGGATACTTTGGGAATTCCATGTAATGCAGGAATTCAGGTGTGTAGACCATTTTGCAAGAACCCCCCAAAAAAAAATTCACACGAGCTCCTCTGTGCTTTAAAATTTAATGTGTAATTCTTAAAAAATGTGTTTATAAAATGGATAGTTCTGGTCCTTGATTCTGATTGGTTGAGCCCTGTTTGAAGCTGTTGCAAATTAAGCCTACTGTACAAACATACACCTTTGTTTACTTTGTGTGTTGTTGGCAACCACTTTGTTGCCTCCACTTCGCGTCGTGCCTAGCAACGCCAATTAGCTGTTATAAATTCACTGTAAACCACGGCTTTACAGGGCTTATTGCTTTAATTTAACCTTGATTCTTTTCTAAAGGTTCTGTTGTTTTTGTTTGTTTGTAACTTTTGTAAAGTGGTTTTGAACCAGTGTTTACAACTGGAAAAATGGTCTATCTGTGAAACACGTTACTAAGCTTTTATCCTCTGACAAAAGTATTATTTTAGAAGTGTTGCTATACTAATTGAAAACACAGATTTCAGCTCGCTTTTTAATGCATGTGTATTAGTTACAGCAAACAGCACAGTTTACAAGATAGAAATGTGGAGAGGTGGTATGTGTGAGTTAAGCCTGGAATACACTACACGATTTTTGCCCTGATTTTACAGTCTGAACAAGTTGACGCTAGTTGAGGAAAGTCAGAGCCAGTCTGCAGATCACCGCTGACAGATTCCACAGAAAATCGCTTAGTGTATGATGGTCAGACTCACATGTTTGATATTTTCAGCCGATTTTAGAACACATTGTTTTCATTTGTCATGCGTCTCCTAGCAACAAGGCACACGTTTATGTGAGTTTGTCATGATTGGAACAACTTTAAAGTCTGGTAGTGTATGATCCTCGTTGTGTTGTGTATGATGCCCAGTTTTCCTTTGTTACTATTTACAAAGTCGGTAAATGTATGATGCCTAGTGTTTTAAAAATCTGTTCAGATTTTAAAAGTCGTTTAGTGTACTCCAGCTTTTACATGATTTTCATTGGAGGAATAAGCTGTATAACAGCAGTACATACCACTAGTCTACAGTGAAGTGCTGTTCAGATTGTCATATGTGGCAGCAGTGTGTGACATCATCTGTAACAATTTGTGTCCATAATAGACTTTAAGGACTTTTTTTAATTTTTATATTATGATTTTCTCATCAGATTTCACTGCTGTCGAAAATAGGGTTTACTGACGAAAGTGTTTTTTTTTTGTTTGTTTTTTTTTGGATACATACTAAGCATTTGGTAAAAGGAGGTGCAGCACATATACATTTAAACAAGCACATTAAAACAAGGATAGTTTACTTCTATAATTACATATAAAAGTTCAAACTAAGGATTATCTATTTTTATGCATAACAAAATGTCATGTTTATTACATTTTGAGTGATCTTTCCACAGGAGATGTAGAAGACGACGCCATGGTGACATTTCCAGAACAATTAGGAAGGGTTCTGTCTTTGAGAATTCACACCTAGATCTTCAAGCCTGGCTCAAGATAATGCACAAGTCAGTTTATTTATTTGTTGTTTTTGTTTATGTAATTACCCAACTAAATTGTGACCTGAATAGCCAATGTAGCTGAATAGCAATGCAATTGCTTTAATCAAGAATGATTTAATTAGCAATTCTTCATTTTTATAGGACTGTTTACAATTCACATTGTCTCAAAGCAGCTTCACAGAAAATAATAGATCCAAAAAAAGAGCCATTACTTTAACTAAATCCTAAATTCATGCCATTCTGTTGTATACACAGTTCAACACAGATTATTCACTTTAGCTGAAAAGTTTTATGTGGCAATCAGGTCATCACTCCCATTTTGACAGTAACAGTGATGACTTGCCACAGTTTTTTGGACTGTTGGGTTGCATGGTGGCAACAACAATATGATGGCCATTTTTTTAAACATTTGCTATAAATATTGCAGTTGCAAGATTTTAGTGTATTGTGTGCAGCTCCAATACACGTCAATCACCGATACAGTTAAATATTATATCATTTCATTTGTATTTTATAGTTTTTTTTTTATTACTAGAGGTGTGGGAGTCTCATATGGATTACCACTATTTGTTCTCGTCAGTTTTGCGCAAGGTCTCAGGAGAAGACATGTGGACATGATAGAAGAAAGTGTTTGCAGAAGTGGTGCATCCATTACAAAAGTATATGATGCTCTTCGCCACAGCTGCATCACTGCCGTGAAGCGTCTTCAGAGGAAGAAAAAGATGCGGATTGGTGGTACACATGCTTTTGTCATCATTGATGAAAGCAAATTCCGTCACAAAAGAAAGGTACAGCACAGAATGCCAGACAACATTGAGATTACTAAGAAGATATTTTTGATTGTTAAATAATAATAATAATAACATGATTATATAATTTTGGTTTGACTTGTGTAGTACAACCGTGGGCGATTTGGGAGAACCTGGGGAAGAAATCGTTCATGGGTTTTTGGAATGCTAGAGGTGAAGGGCATTCGTCGAAGACCAATATTGAAATTGATCAAACAGCGTTCCAGAAGGCGTCTGCTACCTATTATACAGAAGTATGTAGTTCCTGGGAGTCAAGTTCTCAGTGATTGCTGGAGGGCGTACAGCACCTTGCAGCAGCAGGGTTACATTCACTATCAGGTGAATCATAGAAGATTCTTTGTTCATCCCCAATCAGGCGCCCACACCCAGCACCTAGAGCGTGCATGGCGCTCTTACAAGGAAAATATCTATCGGTACAGGGGCAACCTCACCAAACATTCACTACAAAGAAACCTGTGTCTTATTGAGTGGAACTACTGGCTTGGAAAGAGTCACAGACATGGACCCCTTGGCCGCTTAATCCACGACATTCGAAAAGTGTATACATTTAAATGAAACAGTATTTCTAATGTGATGACTGTACTTGCTTATAAGCATGTACATAGTGCATCTTTCTTATTAATGAGTAAAGCACTGGCACGTACAAATGGGACCAAGTTACACTTAACCAAGACCGTTTTATATATTTTATAGCTTTATTTTAAGTGGAGTTACTTGTAATTGTAATTGAATGTTTTCTCTACCAGCTTTACCTGTCTTTCTCCAAAGAAAGAGGTTATTTGAATTTCCAAAATGTTTAGTTTTGATTTTAGCCTTTTGGTAAACTCTGTCTTGGCTGTTCCTATGCAAGATTTTTTCTTTTTCTTTTTTTTTCTTCTATTAATTGCCCATCATTAAACTGTCACCCTGACTCTGTTTAGTTTTGTACATTTGTACATTGTGGTTTTGTCATTATTGTTTTTCCCTGAGGCCTATGGAATGATGCAAACATTATACATAATAAAGCTTTTTAATACACAATTATTGTAGCACACTTCAAAAGTAATAGTCATGTGAAAAATATAAAATTAGGTTTGCCCCCTGCTGGACATTTGACTAATGCTGCATTTAATTAAGGCGTACAATGGACATTAATCAATCCCAAAACATAATTAAATTGCTGTATAAATCACAGATTCGTGGAGTAGGGCTAAAAATAATCGCCGAACAATTTTGGGAAAACAACAACGAGGGAGACGAAGTGAGTGTCCTAGTGGTTGCGAGCATACCAGGAGCCAATGGCAAGGCCGTGATCCCTTTACTTAGCCCTTTAGAAATTGAAGCGTTACAAGCAGGTAATAAGTTTACTTCATATATCGTATATTTGGTGCTATTAAATTGCTTATGTGTTTCACTACGATTTTACTGCACTAAACGTTTTTTTTTTTAAATGTTATACCTAATTGTTATTGTGATGTGTTATGTGCGTCATTACGGCAGAGACACCTCGTGAAATCCGTCAGTCCGACGACGATCAGTAAGTAAAGCATTTGTTAGCCTTGTAACGATTCTTTGCATGTTGTGTGGCAAAATTCAGCAACAATTGAAAATGCTCTTTTCAATGTTTTGTTACATTCCATTTATACTGTACCTCGCTAATGTTAATGTTTAACTAATGCAGACAAACTAGCTAATGTTTCTATTGTTCATATTGCTAACTTGAACATATATATATATATATATATATATTTTTTTTTTTTTTACTCTTTAAAGTCTCAACATTATCTTATACAGTTGGTAAATCCACCAAATTAGCCAAAATGTTATTAAAGGTAGTATAGTGTCCATGTTTTTTGTCCTATTAATTATTACCATTTGTGTTTCATTTGTAGTGTTAGGCTACTAGAAATATCGTTATTGGTTATACTTTTTATTTAA
This sequence comes from Tor tambroides, assembly GCA_021397915.2. Taxonomy (NCBI): domain Eukaryota; kingdom Metazoa; phylum Chordata; class Actinopteri; order Cypriniformes; family Cyprinidae; genus Tor; species Tor tambroides. Next base: position 8,982 of record JAFVLL020038729.1, read on the forward strand.
AATTTGACGTTACCCTGCCTTTAAATAAAACCAAAAAGCTATGGTTAATGTAAATAAACCTTTTTTTTTTTTTTTTTTAAACAAACAGCTAAAACCCAGCCTGGTTTTAGAGAGGTTTTAACTTTTTTACATTTTCAAAAACTGGTCAAAACCCCTGTTAAACCAGACAAAACCAGCAGTGAATTTTTGTTTCTGGACACCTCTGAATATGCTATATCCATAGGTTTAAGTTAATACTAATCAGTTTGATTACTAGTTTCCTAACTATGTACAGTATATTAAGGTGTTGTGTAACCCTGTAGGCCAATAACATTATTTCTTTGTCAGCTTGGTTCATGCAGTTTTTGCAGTTCAGACAGTTGTTCTGAAATATGTTTGTTCAACCTTATGTCAAAATATACTGCTGCTTTTCATGCAATGTATGTCATTACCCTTATTTAGTGTGGTTTCACCACAAGCTAACTGCTCTAGAGTTCATTTTCAAGCAGCCCGAGGTCACCTCGTTCTGGTGATCTTGGACCATTTTTTTTGATTCTGATCCAAGCAATAGCTGTATTATATATGCTTAAACAAACTGAACTAGGGGTGAAAACAAGCCAGGTTCCGAACAAATGCTCCAAAACGAGCCAGGTTTGAATACACCAAGTCCGCAAGGACCACGTGATTAGTAATGTGCTTGACAGTTAAATTCTCTTCTTTATCAGATTTATCAGCATGGGGGACAGTGAAGCAGAAGGCATCGAGAGTCATACAGAAGGTAAGCTGGACTCCAGATATAATTACCAGTACATTATCTCACTTTTGTTTAAATTGCTCAGGTCCATGACTGGGTCAGATGTACTGAGCAGAAAGATGTACAGGCAAGCCAGTTTTTAGCCCCGTTTCCATCGCAGGAACTTTCTCCAGGAACTAGGGACTTTGGGTACTCCATATTAAAATCGTGATCTCTATTTGAGACAAAAATAAATTTAAAAAATCATGCAGCTCTAATCAGTAGTCTATAGTGTTTTTGTTTCTGTGTGTTTTTATTAACTAGCTTATTATAACCTGCACGTTGACAGAAATATATTTGCAGACAGCTGTGTAGTGGAAATTAATGCCCTGTACCATACTAAAGAAAACATGGTCCCTGACATTAATGTTGACTTGGATGCTTCCGTTTTCCTCAAGCTATGTCATCTGATCAAGATCAAAATGTAGCTCCTACTGCCTCCACTGTCCTTACAAAACTTCAGGAGAAGAAGAGGGATTTAATAAACAGGAGAGATCAGCTTAGAACACAGCTGGATCAGCTGATGTTGGAGTCATCTGCTGCTCCTCCCCCTGCTCCATCAACATCTAGTAATGCCCCTCATCATAGCTACAGTATGTTACATTTTTGTTAACAACAATTTGTGCTTTTCAACATATATATTTCTTTCAACAAAAGCCTGTTAAATTAGAAAATACAAGTTGAGAAACTGGTAAGTTTAATACAGAGAGACAAATGTATTTATTTTTTAGAGAAACCAGGAAAGAAGAAGAGGACACTGACATCCTCTTCCTCCTCTTCATCCTCTACATCCTCTACATCGTCCTCCTCCTCATCATCCTCTTCTTTTGAGAGGAAAAAAAAGAAAAAGAGAAAATCGAAAAAATGTACTGAAAGACCATTTGGAAAGAGAAGTAAGTTCAAAAATGTAGAAGTTACAAAGTCGTTAAGCATGAAATCCTAAGTATTCTTAAAGCTTTGATGATATACTTAAAATATTAATGAAATGCAACCTATGACAGTGAATATCCCTTACTGACAGGCAGAGATTCATGTGTATCGTGTTTAAAAAAAGACTTGAGTAAAGCAACTGTCCAATATCTGTAGCTTAGTCTCTGCATCTTATGTCACGCCCACAGTGTTTGATGCATAAGGTACACAAAATTGGAGACACTTCAGGACTTCTGAAGTTGATCTGCTAGGTTGAATACTACAGTAATTCTGGGAGACACATATGTCATGTTAATTAACAGTCTGCCTGGAAACAAAGCCGAACTATGATTCGATTCTTTATGTCAGTCAGACGAACTCTTGGCCTGTATAAATACTTAGATTAATGCATTCTAACCAGCACACTCTAAAAAATGCTGTGTTAAATATAACCCAGCGCTGGGTTAAAAAGGGACGAACCCAGCGGTTGGGTTATGTTGACCCAGCAGTTGGCAGAGGTGGAAAGTCCGGGGGTCAGAAAGTAAAAGTCCTGCCATATGTTTATTCCACCCATGAACTCAGCAGCTGATTTCACCAGAGGAGGAACCAAGACATTCCTTTCAAGTCACAAACGAGTCTCAAGTCAAATCACAAGTCCTCAAAGAGTTGAAGTTAATGAGATAATTAAGTGACTAATTAAATGATGATTGTGCATTAGTGATGAACACCTGCTGTTATTGAGAATCACAGAGGATCAGATGTTGATGTTTTATTGGTTAAAATGATGCCACCATCATGGAGATCAGTGATTGCTTTAGTTGGGCTCTTGACCCTTGACTTCAGGTCTTAGATATCTCTCTGTAACAGTTTTCATGTGTTAAGATAGTCATCATGAGTTGGCCTGGTTACAATCCAAATATATATATTTTGTTTTCCTTTATATGTTTAGGTTTTCTTAACCAACCCTGAGAAACCACAGCATGCAGGCAAAGTGCTGCTCAAACAGTTACAGTGAAATAATTTTAAATCTATGTAACGCATACAAAAATTCTCCAGGTCTATTTAGACACACACAGACATCAAGAACCAGCATAAGAATCTCAACAATGGTGACAATCAACAAAATGCTTCATGCTGCAATGCATGCTGGGTAACACCATAGTAAAAACTCCCATCATGCACTGCAGTATGAAAAATTATTGTTGAGTCACCACTGTTGAGGATCATATGATAAGTGTGCATGTCTAAATGCCTGAGCCTATACACTATTTTTTTTTTTCAATATTGAAGCATTATGGAGGTATTTGTTTAATAGGACTTTTTTTTGTCTTCTCCAGTTCAATGATGGGTGAATGTCCATCAATAAACCAAAGAGAGACCACTTCATGATGTTCATTCAAATGATTTTTCAGATGCCAAAAGCTTAAACAAAATCATAAGCTAATCTGCTACTTCAAGGTTTGATCCAGCAAAACGCAAATATTTGCAGTGAAACAATACTGCAATTGCTTAGAAGTAAATTACTTTTGAGTTACTAAAAGTCTAAAGAGCCCAACTAAAGCAAACACTGACCACAATTATGGTGGCATCGTGTTGTTGTTGTTTTTTTCAGTTGATTCCATCCAAGGCTGTGGCTCAAATCGTATGTTTTTGTGTTTCTCTTTTCTTCAGTGATGTTGCTTTCTTCAGTCACTTAATTATCTCATTAACTCTTTGAGGACTTGGGATTTGACTTGAGACTTGCTTGTGACTTGAAAGGAATGACTTGGTTCCTCCTCTGGTGAAATCAGCTGCTGAGTTCATGGGTGGAATAAACATATGGCAGGACTTTTACTTTCTGACCCCTGGACTTTACACCTCTGCCAACTGCTGGGTCAAAATAACCCAACCGCTGGGTTCGTCCCTTTTTAACCCAGCGCTGGGTTATATTTAACCCAGCATTTTTTAGAGTGCAGCAGAGGATATAAAAATAAATTCAATATATTATTTCATTTCCATGTAGTATGAAGTACTAAAATAACTAAAATTAAATAAAACTAAAACTTAATAAACAACCAATACAGACATCAACACTGAGCCAAACACACGTTTTAAAAACAACAACAATAACAACAACTTACTTACACATAGTAAGAAATGGTTATAAAAACTGAAACAGAAGTGAAACAAGTAGTAGGAAAGAGGAAAAATAAAAAGCGATACTTATTTTTTGTTTTGTAATGTAAACAAATCCCTTTAAGAGACTAAAAACAATGAGTTGTGTCTAAGACCTGAAACATCTGTGATTCACATACCTGATTTATCTTTTCACTATTGCCCAAAAAGTATTAAACCTAAAGTTTTCTTATTACAAGTAAGGAGTACCAATGACAATAGACTCCTCATCTACATGCACCTAAGGAGACAACATGAGATATTATTTGCATGTGTTGACAATAGACTGTTAATCATTTACACTTGATTAAGATCCTTTATTGGCACACAATGCCTATGAAATGTATCCTAGTAGATTAGTATATGGTTTGATGCAAACCACAATATATATCATGGACATATGCGCTGTGTAGCTAGGAGAGAGAGGTGGACACCATTCAAATCTTTAAACATTTTAGGAGCTTATTTTATATAATTTTTTTGTTGTTTCCATTTCTTCTGACTTTGTTAGCTCAATAAGGAGTCGCTTTCCAGAAGAGTGAATTGTAGCAAATGTACACTAACAAATACTACACCAATGTGTATGAACTGACCTCTATAATGTTATACTGTTATGACACAACGACATTAAGTGCTAAAGAGCTGATATCAATTGTAACAATTTCCAAAAATATTTCACTTTTTTGTTTTATTCTAGTGTCAACCCCAGAGCAGGTTACCCACAGATACCAGCTCATCCTGAAAACATTCAAAAAAGTCAGGAGTGTCCCTGAATGTTTAAAGAGGCACAGTGTTGACAAAACAACCTTGGCCCTAACTAGCATCATTGCTGAGGTATGTATAAGCAAATATGTAATCATAATTATACTGTTACACAGATTACTGTCTGCTGATGAGTGATCACTCCACACTATTGCTCTACAAACTGGCTGTTAGATGGACTTCATTTAAAAGTAATGCAGTCCAATCCAACAGTCCTGCAATTAAAGAAAGGTACTGCTGTTCAGTTTCAGTTTGCTAATTTAGAGCTATGATTTAGCTGTGTAATCATCTTTTGAATATGTGCAGAGTTAAGGTCATTACACACTGAGTCCGAAATTTTCGCACGTTAAAAAATAAATACGACCTCACGTTATGTCAATCACGTTCACACACTGCCTCCGAAACTTTCGTCCGTCATGAAAAAATTAGGATCAGGTTCGATTTTCTGCGTTTTCGCATCCGTAGCATGCATTTTGATAGGAAAGGATGAAGAATATTAAAAAACTGTAAAACGCATGTGAAAACTTCGGACTCCGTGTGCAGTGACCTTTAGTGTTCTTGTTGAATTATAGTGTGTTGTAATCACAGGCTTTCCTATTAATATTGTCCATCCTATTTATATAATTTAGGGTAGGCTAACTAACAGAAACACCGTGCTGTATTGCACTATAGTTCAGCAGCAGCACAAACAACAGCCTCCTAAATGATTATAAAGTTGAATTAACACAACCTTCAAGGAGAAGTATTTAATTGCAGAACTGTTGTGTTAAAGTGACTTGGAGTTATTACCCTAATGTACCTAAGAAATACTATCTTTACAAAAATTAACTATAGATGCGTCCCAAATCGCACACTTATGTACTATTCTACGCCATTTTCTAGTATATATACACTAAAATGGTGCTCTATAGCACTAAAAGTGGTTCTTTGGCTCGTAATCATAGGGGAACCACTTTTGGTGCTGTATAGCACCAAATGTTGCTGCTTCAGTGGTTCTTTGGCATGACTGAGGGGCTATATAGCACCGCTACCATATACAGAACCTGTTAAGCTCCTGTATGGTTCTTTAGCGGTACTTCAGTGGTTCTTTGGGGTGATTAAGGTGCTATATAGCACCACTGCCATACAAAGAACCCGTTAAGCCCCTTTAAAGGTTCTTTACGAGCCAAAGAACCACTGTTGGTGCTGTGTAGCACCATTTTTGTGGAAGAAATACAATGCAATATGGCACCTCTTATGGTTCTACATATTTGACAAAGGTGCTGTATAGCACTAAAAGTGGTTCCCCTATGATTACGAGCCAAGAACCACTTTTAGTGCTATATAGCACCATTTTTTTTAGAGTGTATAGTGTGAGTAGTGTGTTCACACTGAAAAGTCCAAAAAGTAAAGTGCACTTTAAGTACCCGGATGATGCACTCATTCAACCGAAAATTTGAAGTGTGCAACACTGTACATTAAAAGAACGATGTACAAATTTGATGCATCTCACTTTCAAGATAGTGTTTACTGAATCAAAAGAAACTTTCTGCAGAGACAGACTAATCAACTCCTAAATGACTCAAATAAAATCTTAAAATATTTTTTAATTCTCTCTTTTCATTTGTGTTTGTCATAAAATTGAACAAATACTATTAAACTATGAATTATTCCACCCATGTATTAGAATTTAGAGGGTTTCCTGTACATAGAGACTATTTTTTATCAATTTAGTCTGTTTGTGGTTAGGGCACTCTTTTAAATTCAGGTATGCCTCATTCTGTAAAAATGCAAACTATGCAACAGGACTGAAGCTTTTGTAGCACAGCCATGGCTGTTTTATGGTACCCATGGTTTAACTATATCAGGGAATTCAAACTCAGTTCCTGGAGAGCCACAGCCCTGTAGAGTTTAGCTTCAACTCTAATTAAACACACCTGATCCAGCTAATGAAGTCCTTCAGGCTTATTTGAAAACTACATGGTTTGTGTGTTGGAGCAGGTTTGGAACTAAACTCTACAGGGCTGCAGCCCTCCAGGAACTGAGTTTGACACTCCTGAACTATAGCAACCATGTTTTTTTTTTTGTTTGTTTGTTTGTTTGTTTGGGGGTTTTTTTTAACTACGGTATAAACATGTTTAATTTTCGTAAGTTATAGGGCAGGGATTTTCAAACCTGTCATGGAGCCCCCCTGTTCTGAACATTTTGTATGTCTTCCTTATCAAACACACCTAATTCAGGTCTTGCAGTCTCTACTAACGAGCTGATGAGTTTAATCAGGTGTGTTAGATGAGGGAAATATTCATAATGTGCAGGGCAGGGGGGGCTCCAGGACAGGTTTGAAAACCCCTGGTATAGGGTACACCCAGGAGTTAAGGTGAGTTGGAGCCCATCAGAGTGAAGTTGACTGTCACCTACTGACTGTTGCATGTTCTCTATTTTGTTTTACTATTAAGTTCTCTTTTTTTCCCAGTTACTTGTGTAAGTTTTCTAGTCCTTTGTTATTTTATTATTTTATAGCTTTACCGTATCACAGTGTTGGCAGTTCCTACAGATTTGCCTTGAAACATTGCCGTGACACAGAGTCCTCACAGAAGTCCTTATTTTTTTAAAATATTTGGTTAAATATAAGCTTTGTGCAACACTTATTTACATTATGAAACTTGACATGTATTAACAGTTTTTTTTGCAACTGTATTTTTCTGTAACTGTGATCACAGGTGAAAATTGCATCAGAGGGTGAGGAATTTTCTGTTCCCGCATACAGTGCAGGGTCAACTTTGCAAGTATATGCCAAAGAATTGCAGAAATTCCTCGACTCCTGCCCACAGATGAAAGAAAAAATTGAGAGCATGAAGAGGGCAAACAGGCTATTGCCTATTAAAAATAAATTTAGAATATGATTTTCTTTTTTGTTTGTTTGTTTGTTTGTTTTTAATGTTCTTTGTATAAGTCAATATAAATTTGTTTTTTCTGCATTCTAGTTCTATTTTTTGAAAAGTTGTTAACATTGTTATACAATAAAAAATATTTGTTAACTTAGGTTCTTTGGACCTTGCATTTAACTATGTAATACAGTTCATTGTTAATAACTTTGAAACACATCTATTGTAGCATAACTAAAATAGTATAATGTTACACTTACACAGTAACTACAAGTAACAAGGCATCGCTTTAGATTACAGCCCGCGGATGTTACACTTACACAGTAACTACACGTAACAAGAGGGTAACAAGGCTTCGCTTTAGATTA